>ML398796.1:0-99566 GCA_005239525.1 Nicotiana knightiana | reverse complement strand
GGCATCCCCTGGCGTTAGGGGGGCCTTAGAGCCCAAACGCCAGGCCTGCCCTGGCCTTAGGGGTGCGTTTGAGCCCAAACACCCGGGTCCCTGGTTCCGGTCAATTTCGAGTTTTGACGATTTTAAGTGTTTCCCGGTTGGAATAGAAGTCTCCTACACGTTTAGGGTTTGTCCTAAACATATAAATAGACCCCAAAAACACAACTTAGGGGGGATTCGAAGAGAAGGACGGCAAGACATCAATTTGTAAAGATTTTCTTCATTACTTTGTAGTTTCATTATGCAAGTTATTTTAGAGTTGATTCTTTTGAACATGTTTAGCTAACTTCTTTAATCTAGGGTTTTGGTAGAACCCGTTGGAGGATGAACTTATTGTGTTATTAATAGAGTTCCGATGGGTTGATTAATCTCTATTTGTTCAACTACGTTCTTGTTGTAGTTAATTGAATGGCCATCAATTAGCTGTGCCTATTTATTATGTATCTACTTGAGAGAGAGTGCATATTTAGGTAGTTGTTTGAACAACATCACTACCGGAGTATAGATGAAAGTCATAACCGAGGGTTTAGAGGTTGGATTAGAGATAACGATACCTCGGGTGCAATCTAAAGTGAACTGTATTGCAATCTAGCTAGCATAACTTGAGAGAGTGCGTCTAGTAAGAACAACGCGTGACCCCAGACTCAGGCCTGCAAACACTACGTGATCGCGACCTGACATCACGCGATCACAAATGAACAACCCCCAAAGCGACGCAATTGCAGCCAGACCTCCGCGATCTCACTGAGCAATTTCCTCCTGGCCTCACTCCACCATACATGATAGCGGCCCTGACCTCGCGATCGCGATGCACAAAACGCTGTTGTGCTAACACCAGAAAAACAGCAGACTTTTTCAAAGCCAAAATGCCCGTCAATCATCCAAAATCAATCTCTAGCCCCTTGGAACCCCAACAAAATTTACCAGCACATCGTAAATGATCATTCAAACTTAGTTGCACTTTCGGAATACCAAAAATAACATCTAAACACCAAAATCACATCGGATTCAAGTCTAAGGACTTTGAAATTTCTAAAATCCAACAACGATGCCGAAACTATCCAAAACAACTCCGATTGACCTGAAATTTTGTAGACGTATCCAAAATGATATTACGAATCTGTTCCATTTTCCAGAATTCCATTCCGACCCCGATAGCCTATTTTCCACTGCCGATCGGAAATCACCAAAAACTAACTTTCGCCAATTCAAGCCTAATTCTACATCGGGCATCACAAAAATATTCTGAACACACTCCTAAGTCCCAAATCACCTAACAAAGCTATCCGAACCATAAAATCTGTATTCCGAACTCGTTTACCAATAAGTCAACTCTCTGTTGACTTTTCCAACTATAAGGCTATTTCTAAAGACTAAGTGACTAAATTCTCACTACAACCATTCCGATTTCGAGCCTACTAACTCTAACATATCAATAACAGTAATACCAACCTATGACAAGGCAATAACAGTAATTATAATGCAGGTTCTACGTAACGACCGACCAGATCGTTACAAACTACGAGTGTTTGAATGAAATCTTATGGAGCATAAGGACCGGGATAACAAAGCGTGACAAGTAGAGATATTTATTAGGCTTTTCTGCCGTTGTTATATAATTTAGTACATCACTACAGGTAGCCACTCTCATTGATCTTGTGATTGACTCTCCTATTATGTAGTACTAATTGTTTCTACTTTTTTTTATTGGAATAAGGATTTTTATTTATGAGAACTACGAAATATTATTACATATATTTCCCACACCCATCCCATTGGAATCGAAACTATGCAAAACATTAAACAAACTAAAGTTTTTAATAGCATTGATATTGCCTATACTAGCTCGATTTTTACATATTTCTTCTGAGACAGATCTAAGATGCACTTTCCCTACAACATCATCTTCCATTGCATTCTCTACCCATGGAGGAGGTTCATGTAGGATGACTGATTTATTCATGCTGCTATACTTGAGACTATCTTTTACCAGAAGATGTGTCACTCCGTTTGTTTCAAGGAAATTGTGCCTGATTAGCGAGTACCCCAATTGAGCTATTAACCACCTGCATGAATCAATAATATGTTTGTAAATATGGTTATCAGTATGTATTAAATTTATTACCTCTGTGGAATCCGTTTCCACTTCAATTGGTTGTATGTTGAATTGGATTGCAATGTGTAGACCTTCCTCCAGTGCCAATAGCTCTCCTCGTGTGCTACTTATGAGATTTGTATTTCTTTGATATCCTAGTATTCATTGGCCCTGGCTATGTTTGATTATACCTCCCAGTCCACCCATTATTTTATTTGTAACATAGACACTATCACAATTAAGCTTGTAAGAATTTTTGGGCGGGGGGCTCCGAAGATATTTTTATAGTGCATGTGTTGAGAGTTGGGTGTGTATTCCCTGTTAAATATTTGAATTCTGTTGCCTTCATGATAGTTAGAGATATTAGTATTTCATTTGACTCATTGTTGATTTTGTTTGAGTTATGATTAGTCCAAGTATGACAAATTGCGAACGGAAATAAATCCTCCCATTCTACGGACGAATACAACTTTTTTGGCTTCATGAGTTTAATTGTGTCCAGACAGTGTGTCTCATTTGGGATTATAGACTCTATTCCAAAATGTTTCCAGAATCTCTTGGCTATGGGGCAAGTCAAGAAAATGTGAGTGATATTTTCTTCTCCTTTCTTACATATCGGGCAAAGGTCATCAATGTTTAAGCCTATGTGGTGAAGATAGCTTTTACTGGATACCCTATTGTGATAACAAAGCCATAGGAGATAAGTAATTTTTTTAGGGATTATTTTCCTCCAAATCCATGAAACCTAGTCTTGGTTCCCTCCTTAGGGTGTAAAAGTCGTAGAGCAGTTTTTTGGCTAAATAAGCCATTGTTTGTTAGGAACCAATATTGGTTATCTTGATTAGAAATTGTTTTAGGGGTAAAAGTGCTTTGGATTTCTTCCAGTATGGAGTTTTGTAGGGTAAAGGATATTTTATCTAGCTTCCAACCTTGGTTGTCGAGGATTTCACTAACTAGACGATTTTCCTCTTTTTTTGGTAGGGGACCTTGTATTTTGTTTCTAAGAGGTTGTAGGTCTGAGCTCCACTTATCATACCAAAAATTTATATGATATCCCCTTCCTATATTCCAAGTCATTCCCTTGTTACAAAGCTCCCAACCCTTCAAAATATTTTTCCAAATAAAGGAGCAATTTTTTGGGTTGGTATTAGAAGCATATTGATTAATTAAGACCTTAGCCCAAGGTAATGTAGTGTTATTATAAAGGCGCCAAGTAAGATTTGCTAGAATTGCTTTATTTCTGTGACTTGCTTTAACTAAACCCAAACCTCCCTCTGCCTTAGGGGTGGTGACTATATCCCAATTGATTAAGTGAAGTCGTTTGTTCTCTTGGGTACTACCCCATAAAAAATTTCTTTGGAGGCGATCACTATTGTTTAAGATTTTTTTGGGAGGAGAAAGTATTGCATAGAGTGATGTGGGATGTTGTTTAAAGTGGATTGGATTAGGGTTGCTCTCCCCGCCAGATTAAGGCAATTTATTTTCCAGTTTGCTAATTTTGTTCTCATGTTATCTAAAATGTATAGAAAGTCATTTGCTCCAGGGAATTTATCTATAATAGGGAATCCCAAATATTTTTCAAATTTATTCCCTATTGGAATATTTAATAAGTGAGTTGTTTCTCTTTGAATATGCGAGGGGCAATTTTTAGAGAAGATGATTTTTGATTTTGTATCATTATTTTTTTACTCGGATAACTTACAAAGGATTGTTAGGATATCTGATATAGTTTTACTTGTTTTCTCATTAACATTAGCCATTAAAGTAAGGTCATCGGCAAAAAAAATATGAGATAGTTTTGGACCTTTGGTGTTGAGTGAGATAGGATCCCAATTTGCACAATCAACCTGATGATCTATAAACCTAGAGAGCATTTCCATGCATAGAACAAAGATGTAAGGGGATAAAGTATCCCCTTGTCGGATGCCTCTAGATGGGGGAAAAATATTTGTGCTAGTCCCATTAACAAGAATTACTATGTTACTAGTAGTGATGCAATTCATAATAAGTTTGGTGATTTTAGGGGAGAATTTAAAGTGGGACAGTGTCCTATAGATGAAGGACCACTCGATACGATCAAAAGCTTTTTCCAAGTCTAGTTTGATGATCATTTTTGAGTTAGAGCCTTTCATTTTTCTGAACTTTTTAATAATTTCCTGGATAATAATACCATTGTCAGAGGCTCTTCTATTTTTATGAAACTTGATTGAAAAGAATTGATAATATTATTAAGAAGAGGTTTTATCCTATTGGCTATGATTTTTGTTACGACTTTATAAATGGTGTTACATAGCCCAATAGGTCAAAAATTCTTTAATTGGTTTGCATTAAGAACTTTAGGGATGAGCCAAAGGTAGGTATATTCAAAGCCTGGGGAATTTCTTAGTTTAGGAAAATATTTTTAACATAGCTAGTGATGGAGTCTCCTACAATGGGCCAAAATTTTTGATAAAATAATGGGTGAATCCCATCTGGTCCGGGAGCCTTCATTGGCTTAAACGAAAATAAAGCATTAGAGATTTCCTGGTTTGATATTAGATTGTCTAGATGACTTAGGTTAATTTTATCGAAGCTTTTTGGAGATTGACAAATTTCTTTCCAATTCATAAGCATGTGTGTGGTAGTGAACATATCTTTAAAGTAAAGGAGAGTGTGTCTTTTTATATCTACTGGATCCTCAATTCAGAGACCCTCCTCATTTTTAAAGTGAGATAAGATTGTGTCTTCTCCTAATTAAAGTAGAAATATGAAAAAAAAATTATATTGGCCTCCCCGTTATTAAGCCAATTAATTCTTGATATGAGTTTCCAAAATTCTTCTTCCCTTTGAAGAATTTCGTTATAATCTTTTCTTAGTTGGTTTTCCAGATTAATGAGGAATTCACTACTAGGAAAGTTACGGGAGTTTTGTATTCCTTTTATCCTTGCTAAGATTTTCTTTTTCTTTTGAAAGATGTTCCCAAAGACCTGTTTATTCCATTGCGTGGCTTTTTCTTTGAAAGAGAGCATAGCTTCCTCAAAGCTATTGTTGTGCCAACAATTTTTAACTAAATTAGGAAATTGGGGATGGGAGCACCACATGGATTCTAGCCGAAATGGTTTAGTATGTGGTGATATGAACCTAGGGTTTAATCGGGCTAGGAGAGGATTGTGGTCACTATAAGTTTTAGGTAGATGATCAACTATTGCATTGGGGTATTCTTTATTCCAGTGCTCATTCACAAAATATCTATCTAGCATTTCCATAATGAGATCTTTTTTATTTTTTCTAAAATTTGACCANTCCCCCCCATTTCTCTTCCGATGATAGGACATCATTGAAGTCACCGGTGACTAATCCTGGGACAGTAATATTTTGATATCTAGAAGCTAAATTTTCCCACATTTTATTACGTTTAGCAATTGAGGTACTACCATAAATTGAGATAAATAGCCAAGGTGTATGGTTTGTAAATACCTTTATCATTTCATGAAGTTCCTGATCTTCCCGAGTTACTTCCTCAACTGAAATCATGTCCTGCATCCACATTATGGCTACCCCTCCTGATCTTCCTTCAGTTGGTACCTCAACTAGGTCAGAAAAATTGAACTCTTGTTGGATTGGTGCATGTGCATGCATACGAGTCTCTAGTAGGGCAACTAAGCAAGGACGATGAGTGTCTATGATATCCTTAAAATTCCTATGAAACATGGCATTATTTGCCCCCCTTACTTCTTGTCTTGCCTCTCCTTGTATAGTAGTATTGCTATTTCTCTTAGGCTTTTGAACTCTACTCGAGATTCTCTTAGTGGTCTTACCATTGCTTCTATTTCCCCTTGTAGGTTGTTTCCTAGGTTTTGTAAGTTGGGAGGTTGATGGATTTCCATTGGGGCTGGGATTTCTTGATTTTGTGGGTTTACTGGATTGTTCACTTGCTGTGGAGGTTGCCATGCAAAGAAGATTGTGTTCCCAGGATTTTGAGGTGGGAAGAAGGGGGTATTGTGTATGTCTTATAGCTCGTGTGTTGGGATGAAGTGAGGGGGTAGACCCCAATGTGCTTGCATTGTTTGAATTAGGGTTGGTGAGGCATTTGGAGTTAGAGGATTTAGGATGTTGGTTAGCCATATTTGATTTACATAATTTTTCATGGCAAGTTGTGTGCCTTCCATTATTAGTTGGGCTAGGAAGTTTGGATTCTGGAGGATGATGATCACTTCCTGTCCCTTCTTTGTAGTAGTAAAGGTAGACGAGTCATTGTGTTGATCTTGGCTAGTTATAAGCTTTTGTTGTTCGAAAAATAATTGACTGGGAAGATCTTTTGAGTTAGATTCGGAAGCTTTGTTGTCAATTTGCATGGGAGTTGATTTGGTTTGCGTGTGTTTTATAAGGGTGTTAAGATTAGGGATGGTAATGATTTCCCTATAGAATGAGGGATTTTGCTTGATTTCATCCGGAGAGAGTAGTGGTTTTCTCTCCAAATTATGGACGGGAGGGATGTTGTCTTGTTCCTCAATTGTCATTTGTTGTTGGATGTTTTTGTTGCCTTTTCCGAAGCGGCCACGTGTGTGCATGAATTTCCCATGCAATCCAAGTTTTGCATAGTTAATATCATTGGTTTAATGGTACTAATATTGTTAGTAGAGTTGTTTTGTGTCAGACAACTTTCTTTGTTAATATTAAGAATATTAAATTTATTTCCTAGTTGTAATTTGTCTTTAGTGCTTATGTGGATGTTTTGATTTACTTTTTCTTTGTAAATAAGTTTTTGTGTAGTAATGTTCGTAATATTTATACTATCATTATTTTTCTTTCTCAAATATTTTGTTTCTTCTTTGGTAATGAGAGCAGTGTTTCCATAATGATTTTTATAGCTATTTTGTCGATTCCTTCTTTTTGTGAATGTAGCGATATTCCACGTTCATCTTCTTTTTGCAGTGAAGGATTAGTATTAATGACATTATGAGTTGAGTCAGTGTTAGTCAAATTGACATTTTGAGAGTTGCTACAATTAGTACGTGTATGGCCTAGTCTGCCACAATTTATACATAAGAAGTTCTCTCCTTCATAGTGTATAGGTTGTTTATGTTTTCCTATAGTGATGGAAAACTTAACAGGATAATCAAGAGGGGTTGCAATGCAAAGACTCGCATACCTTCCCCTTAAGGTTGAAGAAGTGCAGGCATCAATAGTTAACAATCTTCCTATCTTAGTCAGAATGTTGATATCGTAAAATTCAGTGGGAGATGGGGTAATCTTATCCAAATTGCTGAAATGTTTAATTTTTCTCTCGTTGCAACGAAATTTGGAACCCACCTTTTAACCGATCGAAAATGACCATTGATGAACCAAGGGCCTTGATGAAGAGCTTTGGCCATATTTGGTTTTTGTGTGAAGTTTACTATGAAAAAATCATTTCCTAGATCAATTAAAGGAAACAGCTTTGTAAGTTTCCAAAGATCCTGTATTTTTGTTTTCAAGTACTGGTGAAGGATATGCTTACCACATAATTTGATAATTACGCAGAACTTCCAAGGATCATCGATGCGTTGTAAATCCTCAGGTGACAGTGTAACTGCATGTTCTTCCTTTTCTGCTTCTGATTGCCCCATGGACTGTAGCATATCTTCATCGTAATCCATTGCTATTGGGAGATTTGATTTTCCATGATCTTGGTTGAAATTAAGTGGATCTTGGGAAAGGAGTTTTTCCTTATATGAGAGTGCACTTGCCTTTTTACTTTGTCTGTTTATATGTTTTTGGGTCAGGGATTTTGATGGTATAGATTCCTCCATTAATGAAGGCTCTATGAGTAGCTTGGACACTACATCACGAGTTAGTGGAGTACTGGAGATGATAGGTAGTAGAGAGCTTCTCTTACTAAACTTTTTGGAGAGGTTGTTTGAGCTCATACACTTATATTAACTGTTTCTACACTAATACACATAACGTGATTTGTTATCACGTAGTCTTTCACTTTTAATTTATGTGAATTTATTTCTTTTTTTATCTGTTCTAAAAAAAGTGACTCCTTTTTAAATTTGAAATATTTAACTTAAACCTTCAATGCTTCCTTCAATGAGAAGCTTTTGTAATTACACAAATACTCTACCATGTTTAACGTCACAAATTTCAACAGAATTATAGTGACACATATATTATGAGTTATGACTTGCTAAGTACACAAGTTTTAAAAATTCTCATTTTTTTGCAACTTTATGCCCAATTAAATAGCTAAGTTCACGTATATTGGAAGGGAGTACCATATAAATATAAATCATGATTAAGGTGTACCTTACTTTATTTTGATAAGATATCGCAATCATAGACTGGAGTTAAAAGAGAAATGCTCATCCTATTGAATTTATGGCTAAATGTTAGAATACTCTAGTTATAGAGATACATAACGTAATCAATTAACTAATAATAAAAAGGTACATGTTAGCTAAATTTAATTGTAAATATGTAGGAAGAGGATGGGAAAAGTGAATTATTCTCCTTTCCAGATATCATTATTGGAAGTTTATCTAGACACTCGAATATTCCTAATAGCATAACAATTATAAGCATTTGCTTTTCTGTTTTCTATTATTAGGTTTTCTTCAAGAAGTTCTCTTACTCATATTTTTATAATTGTACCCTCTAATGTGTACAGAGTTCGTCTCAAATATGGATGTTCCAAACTCGAAAGGTCATCCTATATGTTAGAATTCAACTATGTGCTTTTAAGCTTGAAACGCCTTATTTTATCCTTCCTCGATTTGCATGCACAGTTCAGGCGTATTTTCGAAAAGTTGTTATGTTAAAAACGAGAAAAATAAGAATTTTTGCCTAAAAGCTTCGTTTGAGTTGACTTCGGTCAATATTTTTAGTAAACAGATCCGTATTAGTGTTTTGACAGTCCCGGTGGGTCCGTATCGTGATTTGGGACTTGAGAATATGCCTGGAATCGAATTCAAAAGTCCCTAGCTCGAGATATCGGACTTTATCGAAATTTTAAAGGTAAAGACTTAATGAATTTGAAATGTTTGACCAAAGCTTGACTTTTTGGATAATGGGTCTGTATGTTGGTTCCGGAACCCCGTATAGGTCCAATACTATATTATGACTTGTTTGTGAAATTTGATGAAAACAGAGTTGGTTTGGCATGATTCGGACGTCCTCTTGTGAAAATAGAAGTTTCAAAGTTTTCTTGAAAATTTTATTTGATTTGGTGTTCAATTCGTAGTTCTAGGTGTTATTTTGGCAATTTGATCGCGCGAACAAGTTCGTATGATGTTTTTAGACTTGTTTGCATAGTTGGTTTGGAGCCCTGAGGGCTCGGGTGAGTTTCGGATAGGCTACAAATTGAATTGAACTTAGAAAATCATAGTCGGTGCATCAGACTTGCAGATTTCGTATTTGCGAGATCTGGCTCGACTCGCATTTGCGAAGAGACTATCGCATTTGCGAGCTGGGTTGGGGGGTGGATCTTCGCATTTGCAAAGTTTTGGTCGCATTTTCGATCCTCACTTGTCCGCATTTGCGAACACTGGTTCACATTTGCGAAGTCAACAGAAATGTGGGAGTTTCGCATTTGCGAAGCTTTTTTCGTATGTACAGGTCAAACCTAGAAGCACAAGAGGCATTTTTTCAAAGAACTTTTCTTCCCCAAATCATTGGTAAGTGACTCTAAACTAGTTTATTTCAATCTTTCACTACTTTTCCTAAGATTTCAACCTAAAATCTAAAGTTTTCATGGTGAAATTGGGGCGTTTTGCGTAAAAATTAGGGATTTGGTAATTTGGAGATTTAGACCTCAAATTGAGGTCGGATTCCAAAACAAATCACAGAACCTGGCTCGGGGGTAATGGGTAATCGGGTTTTGATCCGTATTTCGGGTTTGGACCAAGTGGGCCCGAGTGTTGACTTTTGTTGACTTTTTCACTAACGACGTAAATTGAATTATTTACAACCGTGGGTAGTTTCTAAGGCTTAAATTGAATTGTTTGGTTGGTAATTTTCTAGATTATATTGGTTCGGAGGCTTATGTGAAAGGAAAATTCGTGGTTGAGCTTTGAGTTTGGTCGTTGGAGCGAGATAAGTGTCTTGGTTAACCTTGACTTGAGGGAATAGGACTTGTTTGTCTATTTGCTACATGCTTTAGATGTTGGGTACAATGTACATGTGAGGTGAAGAGTACTTATGCGTTGTTGTCGGGTTAAAGCATGCAGGTAGGACTTGGTTTCTTGTAATTATTTTCTTCTTTGATCATGTTATCCATGTTAGATTAGTATTGTTAAATTGATCGTTTTTACCATGTTTACGGATCTTTGGTGATAATTGAGTATTGATTTCAAAGTTGAGGTTGATATTGTGGAACCAAATATTGAAGTAAAGCTTGTTCTTGTTATTTCTAGCTCCCCGTTGTTATTTGTTCATTGCTTTTTTGTAAGGATAGTGTTAATGCACGAGGGGTGATGTCGTGCCATTTTTATTGATTTATATGGTGAGGATGAGAGTAAAAGCATGACGGCTGATGTCGTGCCCTATTGTGAGAATAAAAGCACGAAGGGTGATGTTGTGTCATGTTGTGAGAGTTAATGCACGAAGGGTGATGTCGTGCCGTTTCTATTGGATTATATGGTGTGGTTGAGAGTAAAAGCACGAAGGGTGATGTCGTGCATTTTCTGTTACTGTGTTTACCTGTTCTTATTGGTTCAAGGTATATTGGCTCTTCAAGTTATAATTACTGCTATGATTCTCTATCTTGTGTTCCCCTCGGTATGTCCCCCTCCCTATATTACTTGTCTAGCTTTTACTTGCCGTTGTTTTTGTATATATGATGTTATCTGCACAGGTTAATTGGTAGGTGTCTTGTCTTAGCCTCGTCACTACTTCGTCGAGGTTAGGCTCGACACTTACGAGTACATGGGATCGGTTGTGCTCATACTACACTCTGCATTTCTTGTGCAGATTTTGGTACCGGCCCTAGCTGATTGAGAGGTTAGCTACTGGATTTGTTGTTAGGAGACCCAAGGTAGATCTGCTGGTGTCCGCAGACCCTGGAGTCTCTTCCTAGTTTTATATTTACTGTTTCTTTATTTCAAAACAGTGTATTTCCTTTTCAGACTCTGTTTGTAGTAAATCATAGTAGCTCGTGAGTTGTGACTCTATATCCTAAATGCTTCAGATATTACGAGTTTATGTTATTCCGCAAAGCTGTTTTAGTTTCCGTTTAGCATAATTGTTCTTATTATTGAAAATAGCTAAAGTTGGCAGTAAGAACCCTCTAAGTTGGCTTGCCTAGCAAATGAGTTAGACTCCACGGGCCTGACGGCTTCCGGGTCGTGACATCTTGAATAGCTCTATTTATTAGCTAATGAAGAATTTTTGTATTATCATGACACCTAAAAGATAATTACAAATAATTGTTTACAAAACGTGAGACTACTAACGTGAAAGATAAGACAAATTACCTGTGATAACATATTATACAACAATAGCGTGAAAAATGTTTGTAGTATCGGTGTGTTCAACTTAAATTTATATTTATAATATATATCGATAATGAGCGAATTTATTGTTTGCTTTTTTGCAGTATGTGAATTGTGATGGTCGTACTGAAAGGATCATTGGACATATCATTTGGAGGGAACTACTACTCCTATCTATGATATAACATGATATAGTTCACGTTCCTTTCAGATATTTCAGATAAAAGCAACTACTCCTATTTTGCAGAAGTTAAGCTACATTAAAGATAATAAGCAATACTATCTAAATTGAACTCGATTCTACAAAATGTAATACTTTCTGTTTTCTTTCCAAGAGTAACCACTTTGTTACTTACAAAAGTTCAGAAAATCCTTTCAAGCCTCAACTAAAAGTATTAACCTTATACACAACCGCAGAAGTACGTATACTAATCTTATCCACAAATTCAAAATGATGGATATAAATATTGTTGGACAAAGGACGCCTAAGTTTCTAAGAAGAAATTACCTATTCCTCCATATCAGCTTTATACCGGAAGCAGAGTTCAGCATTCGTCTAAAACTATAGCTGAGGAAAAACACCTTTTCCCGATAGTCAAGTTAGGTGTTTGCCAACCTTTACCCTCCTTATAACATTCAATCTGCAGCCACAACACTTGAGCGTTAGCTAACAGGAGAATATATATGTATGTGTGTGTGTGTGTGTGTGTGAACATACAAGAAACTAAGCATGAGATGATGGTACATACCACATCTACTATCTCCTCATTGGATTGAACCCCTCCAATTACATAGATTGATTCCTTTAGAACAGCAGCAGCTGAATACCCCCTTGAATGGTTCATTGGCTCTCCCATCATCCATGTCTCCAGACGGGGGTCATATATCTCAATGCTTGGCACCATTGTAGATCCATCATAGCCACCAACTGCATATCTACATAGCAATTGTAAAGCTAAACGGAATGAAAACACTCGCAAAGTCAAACGAAAATAATGATGAGTATTTACTAACCCTAGTAGAAGATGCCGAAAACCATGATAAAAAGCACCCCCCGGAAAAAGATGACTATTTATAAAATATACATCTACCCTTGAGGGCAGTGGACATCACTAAAATACAGAAAAAAAGGATAAGAACATACAACTTTCCACTCAAGGCGACCAACGCATGGCATCCTCTCTTTGTGTTCATACTTGCAATTTTTGTCCAGGAATGTTCTCTGGGATCAAATCTTTCAGCAGTCCTGAAGTAATAGCTAGTAAGAAAGAAGCCACAGGAGAATAAAGCATAAAAGTTGAACTACAAACAGCTTTACATATGCAGATAATCTATACTTAATGTAACAAAAGCAGTTCCCCAGACTTCTCGAGAAATACATAGAGGTAGCATAAAAAAAGAAGGTAGATGTAGGAAAAATACAAGAACCTCTACTTCTTGGGGAAGACCATGGAAAATAATACTTTCATGGTTTGATAAAAGAATCCAACATGGAAAGTATCAGAAAAAGAACGGTAATTGTGCAAGCGTTGGTAATTGTGCAAACTTACGCCAGGTAATTGCTTCCATCATATCCACCAACACAATATAATGCACCATTGATTTCTGCTGCAGCAAGAGCAAATCTCTGCAAATATACAATGCATGGAACAAATTCAAATCAAAGGAGAAAACATAACACTTGAAACAAATGAGATGCTTCCAGACACTAACTAATCCAATTAAAGACAGATGGGAGTCCTGGAATTCCAAGCTTTGCTAGCAACTATTTCCCACAATGGACTTAGCTATTGTGGATAACACAACCAAACAAAATACGACATTTTAACCAATTCTTACCCTCTACCACCTTACTTATCAACACTTTCTTAAAACCTTAAAACTACTTCAATATAAGGCCAAGAGGATTAAACAAAGGAGACAAAAAGGATTTGGAGATTAAGGACAAGATTAACGTATATAGATTTGCTATAAAAACTAAAATGATGAGAATAACATTCAAAGTGTAATACAAATCAGCATTCTGGTCACAACTTAGATTTTTGACTGAAATGATCTGTCACATTGCAAATTATTTTTGCCCGGCCAAACAAAACCCAAACTTTTAGCTTTACAGATGCTTTTTGTCTCTTTACACTATTATTACCAAGGAAACGATAACAGAACATAAAAAAAATACAACAGGATCACTAGAGTTAACCTTCTGCAACATGGATTGTGTATTTATCCATCGTCCTACTTCAGGATCATACATTTCAACCTCTGAAAAGCATTCAATCCCATTTCCACCACCAAGCACAAATATTTTGTCCTTCAAAGCAGCACCAGCTAAGCTACCCTTTTTCTCTTTCAGAGAAGGGCACTGAGTCCACTTATTATCAACTGGGTTATATGCTTCAACTTCAAAAGAAAAGAGTTCAGCATTGTCAGCAACTTGAGAGAGATATGGGGATAATGGTGGGCAGAGAAGTAAGTTCAAAACTGTACCTGTGTCGTACCACAAGCTTCCAGTTCCACCACCAAATACATAAAGTTCTCCACTCAGCTTTGCAACTGACGCATATGCACGAACTGAATTCATTGGTTTAAGTGACTTTAACACGTCAAGTGAAGGCATATACGAGTCCAAAGCTGATAACCATGATACACCATCATATCCTCCAGTAAGGAAAATCGACTCATGCTTCAGGTGTACATCATCATTGCAGTCAATCATCATTTCATCAGCACGTGCACAAACAGTATTTGAGGATTCCAGCATCATACATTTATATTTTAACTGAGTAATCTCTAGTTCTGCATAAGCCTGAAACTCCAAACCACCTAGAGTTACTAGGTATTAACTTCTTATTTTTATATATACAACTGCATGTTTACCCAAACGGTATGAAATTGGACGAAGTTAAAATCCTAGAAACAGACTTTGGGAGTTCTGGAAATCCGAATTTGCTTGCTGTCCTTCTCAAAGAATATAACGTTTAATGCCACATTCAGTTACACCTCTGTTTCGGCTACAGCCATACACACTACGAACCCAGTGTCATTCCTATTGGTTCATATTCTTGATATACTCACAATCATTATAACCAGTTGTAATCCGTTGAATTTATAGATTTAGTCTCACAAAAACCAATAAGAGTTCTTTAATATGGAGGCTCTCAGCTAAAAGATTTTCTTCTAACATGTAGGACAAATACTAAATTAATATTCCCATCCCAGAACAATAACGAGTGCTTGGAGAAGAAAAGTGATACCCTTCACGAACCCAAGCCTATTAGCCAAATAAAGTGGATAATCTCAATTTCAAGTATTTTGTGTTCAATGATTTTAAAAACTAATTTAGGACTTCAAAACTTATCAAACTATGCGTTTATAACCATACTACACATGTTGTGTTTTCTCCCTCCATTTGTTCTTTGCAGTAAAAAAACCAGTTTACAGCCGATTCAAACTCTGTTGTATGACATCAAAACACTAAGATATAATGCATCTAAGAAATTTTCTGTTCTTCACCCGGTTTTTTGTTTTTTTTTATAGCCCTGGGTGTCCGAGTCTCTTAGAGCCCCGGCTAATCCCAGGGTGCACAGGCCCTCGGCAAGGAGTTGCCCGCAAGTGCACCACGGTTAAATCAGGTTTTACCCAGTCCGATGGCCCTCAGAAATTGTTTGCACCCAGTGGGTTTCTGTTCTTCACCCGTTATCAACCAAATACTTGGAATTCCACTTAGAGCATCTTAATAAACTAAAGTAAACATCCATCCCTGTTTCACTCGCTCTTCTTTTCTAAAGTTTTTCAGGAGCAACCCAAATTTAAAAATAATGGTCAACCAAATATTTGGCTCCATTTAGCCCCATTATTTCATCACAAAAAAAAAAAGCATTTGGCTCTATTTGGTTTCTGAATCTTGAAGACTATCTTAGGATATTGCATATTCCTGTCGTTTCACCTTATTTTAAGCAAGGAAACAAACCTTAAGTTTCTTATAGAGAGTATTAAATCATTTGCATGACAACTCACTGAACAGCATATGAGCATTAACAGTCTCAATCAGTTACTATCATCTTTTACATTGTTTATGGATTATCATTATTGGAAGAACAGTAAGGTTTCAGTATATTTTCTCATGCCCTCTCACCACCCACCTCCTAGGAAACAAAGGGAAAGAGGAAAAACATATATCTTTTGGTTCCTCGTAGTACCAAAATACATCCAACATAGAGCAAGTTCTAGCATCATTAGTAACTCGCAAAGAGAAATTAGGAAGGCTAGTAATTTTAGCACTGAATAGAGATGTCACCATAACACCGAGAATGCAAAGAGATAAGGTTTACCAGCTTCCGCTCCAAATTATCCACCTTATGAATGTGCTCTTCCTTAAAAGCTTTCAGTTCTTCTATTCCTTGAAGAAGCTACAAAAGAACAAAATAGCTCAAGTCATGTAAAGCGGTAAGATGCTGCTGTGGGGGACAAAAATCGGCAGATGAACAACCTGAGCTATAACAGATGGATAACCAGTTGAGTCATGGGAGCAGTCTACATTCTGCTCTTCCTGCAAAGTTTCTTGCCCAATGATTGTGTCATTTATAGACGGAGGTACGAAGGCATTGGTGGTTTCCTCTGAAGGCCCATTTGTAGTGCCACCTGAGAATTCCCGCTGAAGGGCCAATTCTTTAAGTTTTATGTATATAAGATCCTTCTCATCCAATTCTGCCTGATCATCTGGCTGCTGGATACCATTTGAATGTAGAGAAGTGTCTTTAGCCCCCAATTTCCCATTCAAACCAGATGTGTAGGCAAAAATATCTGCCAAGTCTTGTGACTTAAAACACTCATTTTCCTCTCTTTTGTCATTGGCAGGTAAACCTAGGATTATACTTCTCTGTTTTGCTGAGTTTTGTGATGGGCTACTACTTGGAGTATATGCAAAGGACGAGAGCTTGGAAATCAATTTACCAGCTTGAACATGATCTAATTCATACCAGAAATGGTTCTGACTAAAATAGTTATCCATAATTAGTGGCTTAAACTGACTTTCTAGCAGCTGTTGACATTGCAGACGTACACGTATTTGAACCTTCATAATGAAACAGCAAAGTTTGAGTTTTTTTTTTTGGACTAAACCAGAGGCATTGACCAAAGGAAAGAATCCCGACAAGAAAGATGATATCAAACCTGTGCAGGAAATTGAGTTTTGAAAGAACCATCTGACGTCCAAGCATATTGATCGATATACATTTGACCAGAGCCCGCAGCCTCATAGACGCCGTAAAGCTTTCTATCACTGAAGTTGAACAAAAACAATGGCAAGCCTGGATCTATATTCTTCACATACGAAAAATGTTGAATAGGCAAACCTATCAAAAGTTTTTAAAACATTAGCATACTTGAATAAATGGTGAAAAGAAGAACTAAGAAAATAAAACATAAAAAACACACTCATATCTCGACACAATAATCCTGATTTATTTCTTCTTTTTTTCTCTTTTTCTTTTTTTTGGAAGGAAAGATACTATGGCCAAATAACTGACCAAATAGTTGTTTCGAGAGACACTCTCTCATCGTGCTATTCTTGCAACCAAATATAACACCTCCAAGCTCACTTCTACTCAAGTTTCTAAAGCCTCTAGCATTGTTTTCCTGGTTTGATGCAACTGCAGAAGCATTTACCATGATTGGCTGTGTTCTCCTATCCTGAAAAGAGCACAAGGATAGAACTAAATCGCCATGACTATAAGAGGAAACTAATTTCTACTTTAATAAAAGTACCGAAACCAAGACATAAAATATAATTTCAGTCATGAACAATCTATTTTCCAATGTGCAGAGCAAACAGCTAATGAAAACCTAAAGTATAAAACTAACTTACGGAACAGTCATTGCTTTCTCTTTTTGTTAATGTACAAAAGAATTTCACATCCCAATATGTTTGTACACGAATTAGTTCTTTAATAGGAAGTCTGACAAAACCTTATTTTTCCATTCAGCTACTCCAATAGAGCATGAAAACATTTTTGCAAGAACATGTGAACCGAAGGATAAAACAGAATTAAAACTAATGATCCGGACTTTCCTTTGGATCACAATGACATTTCATCAGTACTGATGACTTTCTAGCACTTTAATTGCAATACAGCAATTTTAACCAACAACATATGCAGAACTCTTCAAAATTATAACATAGCATTCTTTACTCTTCGCTGCCATTGCGCTCCCTCTCCCCTCCCACGACAAAATGACACCATGCACAGGTTACCCGGAAAACTAGAAGAAAAACATATCAAATTTAACCAAGTTGGAGAATATTATAACATAGTGTTCTTTCCACTTCCAGGCCATTGCACAACCAAACACTCTGCCCATGCACCAAGAAAAACTAAAAGATCTCAAATTTAACCACATTGGCCGAAAATTATAATAAAAGAATTTAGCCAACACCACAGCCAGGCTACACAGAAAAACTAAAAGGCTCTCAAATTTAGCCACATTGGATAATATTAAATCAGGAAATAAGGTGAGAACTTAACCCCACAACAAAATTGTATAGAATAATGCAATACTTTCACCAAAAAAAGAACATGAAATTTCATCAACTAGCTCGGTTAAAAGTCCTAGTTCATAACAGTCACAAAAGTAGTGAAGCAGGATTACCTCAATTCTTAACAGGGAAATAGGCAATTCAGCAATCAACCAAAATGCATGAGGAACTCGTCATGGTTATAACATAGTTTCCTCTAGCTGCCGTAGCACCCACCCCACCCTCAAAACAAAAACCCAGCCAGGTTTAGCCAAAAAAAGCTTAAGGAAAAACATCTCAATTTTAACCATGTTAATGAAAACTACAACATTGAAAGTTCTTCCCTTTTCCATGCCATTGGTGGACTGATGACCTGTGTGGTGGGCGGTAGCGGGTATGATGGAATAGTCTAGGTAAAAAGGCATAAAAGATTATCCAACTTTCAATCGCACCTAAGGTGTGTGATCTAATGGTCATTTAAGTGCGAGGAGAATCATGACTTTCAATCGCACCTAAGGGTGCAATCTAATGGTCATTTAAGTGTGAGGAGAATCATGAGGTATCAGGTTCAAATTCCAACATAAGCAAAAAACACTAGAGGATTTCTTCCGGGGCAGTAAAGTATCCGGTGGAATAGTTAAGTGAAGGCAAACTTACGGCAGACACCACAATCATTAAAAAAGAAAATCCAACTTTAATCAATTCGAACAATCAGTTCACAAAAAGAAAAAAAAAACTAAACCCTAAAACCCCAACACAAATTTGTGAAAAATGATGCAAAAATATCAGCAAAAACAAGGAAATTTCATCCAATAACTAGGCTAAAAGCCCATAGTTCATAACAATCATAAAAGTTAATGAAGCGGCATGATATCAACAGCAACATGAGCAAAAACCTGACGTCCTAACAAGTATAAAAAGAGAAACAGAATTGATTGAATTTCATACTTAATAAGATAACCCTTTTAACCCAACTGGACAATATATATAGTTTCCAGTTTGCAGTGAAGCAAAAGTGTGTACATTAACTAAAGTTGTGCTTATATTGGCCAAGAAAATATAAATATACGTACACTGAGTAGATACAGAAGAGGGTTTTGAAGAAAGAAAGGGGGAATTACCAAATGGAGAGCTTTCGAGCGGAAGAAAGTGTAAACGCATGCGCGAAACTGCCCTCTTACGGAGTATTCGCATTAAAGTTGATCGCATCCAACACTACTACGCTACTCTACTTAATTTCCCCTTTCTTCCTCTTTTTATCTTTTTATACTCCAACCCCTTAACCTTAAAAATAATAATTTTCTTATTTAAAACATATCCAATTTTTAAAAATTATTTTAAGTTTAGCAAGTTTTGATTAACTTGTTCACCTCATATTTGAAGGTCTAAAGTTTCAAAAAAATTCAAATTTTGACCTTCGAGTTTGAGTTGGACTCTATCAAAGCTTAATTTCATATATGAAAGTCTGAAGTTTTAAAAGTTAAAAATTTTAAATTCAGACCTTTGAGTATAAAGTCGAGTTTTGGCATAGTCTAACTTCTGACCTCGAGTTTGAAATTGAAATTCATTAAAATTTAAGACCTGAGATCTAAAGTTAGGCTTTAACAAAGTCGAATTTCATATCTGAATTTACAAATTGTAGATCCTAACTTTTAACCGCAGATCTGCATTAACCTTTAAAAAGCAAGTTATCTTATTTAAAACATATCCAATTTTTGAAAATTACTTCAAGTTTAGCAAGTTTTGATTAACTTTTTCAGATCTCATATTTGAAAGTCTGAAGTTTAAAATAAATCAAATTTTGGCCTTCGAATCTAAGTTGGGCTCTGTC
Organism: Nicotiana knightiana; assembly: GCA_005239525.1. NCBI lineage: Eukaryota > Viridiplantae > Streptophyta > Magnoliopsida > Solanales > Solanaceae > Nicotiana > Nicotiana knightiana. The sequence continues at coordinate 79,635 of ML398796.1, read as the reverse complement.
AAAGCTTAATTTCATATCTGAAAGCCTGAAGCTTTAAGAGTTAAAAATTTTCAATTCAGACCTTTGAGTATAAAGTTAAGTTTTGCCATAGCCTAACGTCTGATCTCGGGTTTCACTTTGAAATCCATTCAAATTTTAGACATTAAATCTAAACTAAGCATTTAACAAAGTCGTACTTCATATCTAAATTTAGAAATTTTATATCCTTAATTTTTAACCGCAGATCCACATATTTAAGCGACTAGTCTTATTGTACGTCAATAATAAGAAATTGTTGATAAACTATATTTTTCATCATATAAATAATAGTCCCTTGGTTCACTTTTTCTTGTCCACCATACTAAAAATATATTTTCACTTTTACTTGTCCGCTATACTAAATCAAGGAAAAACAATCTTTTTTTTCCTGTTTTACCTTATCATCAACTACTCATTGCCCAAATTAATTCCCAATACTTTTGAAAATGCTATCATTATCTTGGGTAAAATTATAAAATATATACTGTGAGCACATAATTTTTATCCAACTAAAATAGTCCCACAAATTCAAAAATAAATTTTTTTTAATTATTTTTAATTTTCATAAAATTTGTAGGAATTTTGATTAATTAAGTGTTTTCATTTAGTTGCATTTTTCGTGCATTTTTAACATCCTAAAATGATTTTAAAAAAAATATACCAAAAATGTGCAAATCTCCATTACATAGCATTTTTAGGTATTAACTGCATTTAAAGTTTAATTGCATAAGTTAATTGTATTATTAAATAAAAATTACAAAAAAAAATACCATGGTCCTTCTATATTTTTTAGTCTTTAGTCTTAATTTGTTAATTTCCTTTCATTAGTTTAAATTAATTAATTGTTCAAGTGCTAGGAATAGTTAATTAGTTTTATTTCACAAACTGTTCTTCGAGTTTGTGATAAAATTTCTGCTGCCTAAGCAAGAGCGAAGACACATTGCCAACTACATGGATCTCACGCTCATAGAGTGCTTGTACAGGGGTAAACAGATCAATTGGCCTGCCTTCATCATCCAGATCTTGGACAGGGTTGTGAATGGAGCCAAGGCACATTTATACCTTATGGGTTTATCCTGACTGCTGTGCTTGCTCACTTCAAGGTTCCAGTGAAGAAACCTGAAATGGCTACTGCTAAGGACTACTTTGGGAAGAATACGTTGCTGACCTGTGACTACATTGTTAATATTCCTCTGGATGAACCTGGTTCATCCAGGAAACCGCCTGTTAATAGCAAGGTCAGGACTCTTGTGCAGGAAGGTGAGATCAAGGATGTGGAGATCCTTCGTTTGAAATCTCGCCTTATTGAGGTTAAAGCTGAGCGAGATGCTCTCAAAGCTGAATTAGTCAATGAAAAGGAGAAGAATAAGGGTGTTCTTCATCAAATGCTCTCCCTTCTTCAAGCCAAGACCACAACCAGATCTGCCCCTTCCCAGCCTTAGGAGTCCAGTGCCTCCAAAACCCCCTCTATGACCCAGTTTGGGAATGTCTAAATTTTGTTCTGCTCTTTGTTTTCTGTTTTGCTCATGGTTGCGACTGTTTTTAATTCTTTTTGTGTATGGTGCCTGATATTCTATCTAATCAATGAATTTTGATGTTTGGTTATTGATTTTGTCTCAGTTTCTTATATAGCTTACATTTGATTGGTTTCCTTTGATGATTAATTCATGATTTGCATCTACAGTTGCCTCAATGGCCATGAGTAATTGTTAATACTTCTGGTAAGTTTATCATTTTGTAACTTTTCGATGATGCCAAAAGGGGGAAGATATGTGCTTTTCAAAATTTCAATGTTTTTTGTGATATTTATAACCTGATGAACCTGGCCTCTCTATGATGAATGCTTAAATCTATAAAAAGTGTCTATGTGGGATTGAAGTATGTACAGGGTTAAGCACAGAGTTTGTCACCATCAAAAAGGGGGAATTTGTTGAATCAAGTCACTGCATGGTTTTGAAGATTGACAAATGCCAACCCAGTTGAACCAGGTCCATCAGGTCAAACATAGTCAAACAGACCCATTGGCACGAGAAGCGTCCATGGACAGGAGATAAACATTATCTGTGAATTAAGAGGTTATCTCCTAAGGAAAAAGGTTGCAAATTGATAAGAAGATGGAGTTCGATTTCAGGTAGGACAAAATCAAGATCAAGAAAGTTGAGATAAACACAAACTCTTCCACCAAGGAAGAGTTGCATTAGAACTGAACAACAACGTCTCAACTACCGACTCTATAAAATGTTGAAGCATTCCTGCTGAAGAATTAACGCACAAACACAGAAGTGAAACAAGAACTGAAAGCAAAATTACCAAAGTAATTTTGCAAGCAGAATCCTTGTTCGATACAAAAGCTACTTGAACCAACTAGAAGAACCAGTTCCATCTCTTGTCTTTTGAGTCTAGTTATTTGTAGTAGGTGATTACATATTGTATCTTTCAGCTTTATCTAGAAGCAATTGTAATAGGTACACACTGTTCAAGTTAGAGATAACTTTAAGTTTGTCGCAAATAGCGTGAAGCTAGTTTGTCAGGGATTAGAGTTAGTCCTTAGGTTAAAGAGTTTATTTTGTAAATGTTGTTTGGCTCATTGATATAGTGAAGAGTTTGGGAAAATCCTACTGGAAGTAGGTTGTGGTTTTTTCACCTTTTGAGCCAGGTGTTTTCCACGTAAAAATTGTTGTGTTCTTTAAATTCTGCAATTACTTTTCCGCAAACTGTAGAAGTTGGAACACCAAGAAGAACCGGGTTATTCTATAGCGACCACACTCGAAAATTGGACATCACACAAATCACCCTCCCCCCCTCTTGTGTGGTATTGGCGTATAAAACATCACTTGCATAATTGAAATACTCATCTATCGAGTGGACTCATGAGGGAGAAATCCCATTCTTTTGTCATTTGGAGCCCAGATCCGAAATAACTGTATTTTTAGGAATTTTTGCGATCCTGGACTTTGTTAAAGCAAATACTTATACTTATTTGGAAATTTATATGATTGGATTATTGGGTTGCTTCCCATGTGAGCTTGGGTGATTAGGCCCATTTGAAGCTATGTTGTTGTTTGGAGTCTCAGAGATTCTAAATTTAGATACATTTTGGGCTCAACTTCAGGCCCATGTTACACTTTAAGTTTCATTCACAGGGCATTTGGATGTAATTGCTCTAATTGAGTGGGAATAATATGAGAACTTTTCTGAAGCATTAAGAGCTTTGTCCGCCCATCGGTACTAATAAAAACCTGCAAAAATTATATTCAAAAGGAGTCATCCCTTCTATATCATTTGGCCTCCTATCAATCTCAAATCATAGAAAAACTTTTAAGTCACAAACATCCGTAGAAAAGCTTTCAGGCACGCATTAATCAAATTATCGTGATTATGTACACGTTCGCGTGACATAATTATGATTTCAAAACTGAATACTTGTAGAAATACTTTTAGGCACGGATTAAATTATTTTGTGATTGTGTACACGTTCGCGTGACATAATTATATTTTTTCCAAAATTAATTCGGGGTATGCGTTCGCGCAACTTCAGCCAAACAATCTTAAATCAATAAAGCGTGACGAATTGTGTATACATTCGCGTGACATGATTTTAGCGCCCAAATAAAGCGGATCTACTCACATGTAATCCGTTTGAAAGATTAAATCCATAAACGCCATAATTAAAAGCGGTAAAGGTAATACATAATTAAACAAATCATTAAGCCAAGTTTTATTAAAGCGACCGTGCTAAAAGCCTAAAACCACGGAACTCGGGAATGCCTAACACCTTCTCCCGGGTTAATAATATTCCTTACCCGGTCTTCTGGTTTCGCAGACTTTAAACGGAGCCAAACTTCCTCGATTTGGGATCTAAAATAAATCGATGACTTGGAACACCATAAATTATCCCAGGTGGCGACTCTAAAATTAAATAAATAATCTCATTTCGAATAATTTCACTTTGACTGGAAAAACTCCCCTATCTCCTCTCGGGAAAAAGGAGGTGTGACATATACTTCATTTATTTTATCTTAAAGGACGCGCAAAGTCAAAAATAGACATTAAAGGACAAGTATGATATGAAATTAGGCTGTCATTATTAAGATGAACAATAATGAGGAAGCATTAAAGGACTTAGATTTATACATATAGGATAAGCAGCGAGAGAATAACCTGAAGTTGGTTAGCAGACCTCGTTAATAATAAACCAAAGAAAGAGTTATGGTATAGTATTACCTACCTAGTTGTAGTAAATCTATAAGCATAGATAACCGAGACTATAAAATAAAATATACCAATAGTCATAAGTTCGACAAAGTGCCGAGCGAAGAACTTCAGTACACCTATAGATGCCCAGAGAGACAACTTGTCAAAGTTCTATATATGTTCCCAAAGTGAGGCCTATGGATTGGCTAAAAGCAGGAGGGAAAATGAGAGAAGAGTTGCATAGACACACATATAAGGAAAAATTTATACAGGCTGCATGATAGAAGTTAGCAATAGTTACAAGATTGGAAGAATCCGGCAACAAGTCGTGGTGTGGGGAAAGATGCCTAAAGGGGGGAATGCCCTGACCTTTGGATTTATTCACAGAACGATTGCCTAGACGGCAATGAAAACATTAAAATATTCTTAAGAGCTATGGGTTATGAGACTAATAAGCGCATCAGTCAACATTCAATGATGAATGTTCCAAAGGGGGGAATGATGTTACACCCCATATCTTTGTACATGAGAGTATTCGTAAGCCAATTGATGCAAATTCAGAAATGAGATCGTCTTTGAAAGTACATAAATTAAGTTAATCATGTTACCGTGGAAGATACAAATCTTTAATATCATGGATAACAAGTACCAAGAGGGTTGAAAGTCCAAACAAATTGAAGAAAATAAGTTTCATCGAATGTCGACAAGTTATGAATGTTATAACATGTACTTTTAGGGTGATACTAGGGTTCTTAACTTGATAAAGAGTTTATGTTATGAGTTATTTTAGGCTTAAAATAGTCGTGTGTTACGTTTTGAAGTCAAGCAAGTTGTGGAACAAAAGTTGGCAAAGGTCATCACAAGTTACATTCATAAATATGCTGAAAATTAGGTCAAATGTAGTGGAGTTTTTCTCACATTATACTTGGAATTACATAATGATATACATATCCAATTGAATATATACGAGTATAGTTTCATAATCATTAAACCATTCATCGATACGATATTAGAGTTGAGAGATATTTGCAGTTTCACGAGACTGCACAGAATGCGTAGGTGACAAGTAGGTGTGTCACCAAAAAATTTTGAGCAATACATTTTGTGTGTATATGAGGTCGTTCTTGGACATATTATATACCAAATTGAATATCTTGGAATCTATTTTTCAACTCTCTTAATATTTCATTCATACGACTTACAGATAAAAAGATATAAGCATATGAAGAAAGGCCAATGATAGGGTGGCAAGTAGCACATTTTTGACTTTTCAAAAAAATGGATATTATATCCTTATCTCGTGTCTTTCTTACATTTTACAGAGAACACGAACAAATAAGACCCCTAACTTTACTCTCAAGTTCTCCACAAACGTTTCCAACAAGATTATCATCCGGGGCACGAAATCAAGTAGCGATAACATTAAAACGATCCCTACGACGTAAGTATCTCTATATTGCCTCTCTTTTTCTTTGTAGTTTGAGTTTTGGAAGGTATTTAATAGTTAAGAAAATACCTTCATTCTGTAATTAATATTTTAAGCATGAAGGAAGGTTGATAAATTCGTTCCTAATAGTTAGAACTCACGGGACGGTGATCGGAAGCCGTGGATTCGAATTATTCGACTTGTAATGGACTGTTTTGTGGGTTATTTCGTGTTACTTTTGGGCTGTCTATTTTTCTGTTGTTTAACGGATTTTTGGAGGAGAAATGGTGTGGAGAAACACCGCACAATAGCGAAATGGTGGATTAGTCGTTCTTTGTAACATTTTCGGGGTGTTTGACACTACTATAGTTGTCGTTTTGGGTATGAAGTGATTGGGGTGTGTTGGGTTGTTGTAAGCTAAATATAACATGGATTTCTACTTGAATCACTGTATAAGGTAATTATATTATGTTATTTCTTCTGCTTAAGGTTATCTTGACATTGATTAAGCTAAATGGATGGACTAGACACGAACTAGTAAATAAAGTTTCTAATTAAGGATAATTGGAGTTGTGGATTATTTTCTTTGTTATAAATATATGTTATAAGGATGAAATCATTGATGAATGAATTCATTATCATGTTAATGATACTATTAAGTTACAGTAAGAATTCTATAAGGGATGATATGGGGTATACGAATTCCAATTGGAGCTCGCCACTCATCATGAAGTAGTTGTGACTTGTTGTTTTATGGTTTCTTGTTATTGATAATTATGTATTGCTGGATTTCTTTGGTCATTGTTGTTGGTATATGGTATTGGAGGAGGCTCTTTTTACTGGGGAGATGCTGCCCAAATTTACATAAACGAGCTACTAGTTTAAGTTGTGCACTTAGCCTTTACTCAACACTGATTTTGAATCGCCTTATGCTATGGTAGATTGATTTGAGTTGTTTGAAGAATTTCTCTGAAGGTATTAAGGACTCAGTGGAGTTAAGGTATGTTAAGGAACTTCCTTATTTCTGTTGGCATGATCTAAAGTGAAACGACCATAAACGATACGCTATTTCATAACGAATCTACTCCTAGCAACTAAGGTTGTCCATGTTATTCTTTCCTTATAAAGTTATTCTAAGAAAGTATGTATGATCCTTGAATCCTAGTGAAGTTCATATTGATGGTATGATGTCCATAATGTTAATCGAAGGTGCAACGACCTTACGTCACTGCGGAAGGTTGAGAATGTGATTCCATGTGTCCAACATGCATTATATATATGTATCTATTTTACTCTACCGAACCGCGCTATAGTCGGTCGGGTATGGTACCTATTGTGCAACCATAGATCAGTCGGATTTTACCGAGCTACGTGGCTGGATACGATTCTACCGAGCCCTATGATGGCCGGGTATGTTTTTACCGAGTCCTCTTCGAGGACAGGTACAATATGATGATGATGATGCTCACAGAGGCGTATGTTTTTAAAAGATTATGTATATACATGTATCATGCATTTCATGTCAGTATCTCTCAGAGGCACTCAGATGCTACAAGTTGTATCTCCTATTTCTCTCTTTACATTATTATTCTTATTTATGCTTTTCTGCCTTACATACTCAGTACTTTATTCGTATTAACGTCCCTTTTGCCTTGGGATGTTGCATTTCATGCCTGCAGGTCCCGATAGACAGGTTGATAGTCCTAGTAGGCTATCAGCTCAGCGGAAGGTGTTGGTGCACTCCACTTTCTTCGGAGTTGCCTATTTTGTCAGTATGATTTAGACATGTATTGATTGGTATGGCGGGACCCTATCCCGACCTTTATGATGTTTATGTACTCTTAGAGGCTTGTAGATAGATGTCAGGTATATGGATACTTGTATGGCCTTGTCGGCCTATGTTTTGAGTTTACAAATGATCATGTCGGCCTTATAGGACCGTATGTCACATGTATAAGTGTCTATATCATGTTAGGTTGTCTTATGTCTAGCATTCCCTTATGTTTTATTCCGGTTATGTCATGATGACTCTTTTGGCCCATTTACCAATGATAGTACGATATGAAAGATATGTTACATTGGTACTCGATTGAGTAAAGTATCGGATGTCCGTCGTAGCCCTCCGGTTTACGTCGTGATAAATAGCAAAAACTATGGCTAAAAGTTCTTGTCATACACTGACAAAGTAACATGCATAGTAGCCAAATCTTTACTGATAAAGGCTATAAATGATCCTCATGCATAAGAAAAACTCTTATACTTGTACCACTGATATCAGTTTCAACAATAAAAGGAAGAGAAAATAGTCAATGCCAACCCAAGGGCAGTGACTAGAGCTATCTTCAGATTAGAAAATAATTGTGTTGTAGCATCAGACCACAAAAACATATCCTTTTGAGGAGTTCAGTTGTAGGTCTGTTGATGAATCCATATCCTTTGATAAACTTCCTGTAATAACCAACCAGACCCAAGAAGCCTGTCAGTCGTGTGACATTTGTAGCATTTTCTTGCGATCAGTAGACACATCCTCTACCGAAATAAAGAGACCCAAGTACTCAACCCGAACCCCAATAACATTATACCTAGAGTGTTTGGACAACAAGCTATATTGAACCATAACATCAATATTATTTTTGCAAGATTAAGTTATATATCAAGATATTACACAAAAAGGACAACATAACTTTCGCAAGAACTGTTGAAAGAGGTGATTCATACGACATTAAAATGTCGAGGGTGCGTTGGTTAACCCAAAAGGCATCACCAAATATTCATAATGGCACATACAAGTCTTTAAAGCCACTTTAGGATTATCAACTGCTCCATTCTGATTGGTGATACTTATATCTGAGATTAATTTTTGAAAAAACAAAAGCACATGCTATTTCTTCCAATAGGTTATCTATGATAGGAATAGAAAATTTGTCCTTCACAATATATTGGTTCAATTATCTATAATTAACACACAGTTTCCATGTGCCATCTTCTTTCCCACTAACACAATAAGAGAAGCAAATGACTGTTACTATATTGGATCACACCATGTTATAGCATATTATTTACTAGTTTTCAATAATATGCTTTGTCTTGGAAGAATATACGTAGGGCCTGATATCAACTGGCTTAGACTCAGGATGGAGTGGAATTTTGTGAGAAAATGTACCCTTTGTGGTGGCAAAGAAATAGGTTCAAAGAAAACCTGTTGATACCGTGTGAGGAAGTTCTCAATAGAGGCTAGGACATCACTATCTTTGGTCAGTTGGAGTACATTGAACTAGCCTTCAAGTGTTAATTCTGGTTCAGAAACTATTACATACAACATAAAGAACTGGACACCCTTTCTATATTCACCTTGTTCATAGCCGTTGCAAATGCTTAAGGCATATAAGAAAATTAATCATATAAGTGTCTCCCTCACTAGAAGACCACTCCTCTATTGGAGAATGATTGTCAGATTTGGATGTCACCTCCTCTACACCTTCTTCTCCCTCCGAAAACTCCAGGTTCAAATAAATATTTTGTTTAGAGAAGGTACACTTGTGACATGAAGTGTATTTTTAATCAAACAATAGCACAATCCTTTGCTCTCCTGGCTTGCATTTCAACAGAGGAAATGATTTTTCTAGTCTTAGCGCGATAGCTGGGGTACTGGGAGCAGGCAATGCTAATTAGGAGCTGGTCTAGTTTCAGCTAATCCAGTTAGCCGATATGTTTTGTACTATATCTGAGGCTCATGCATTTCATTGGGTTCACCAATTCCTCCTTCAACTCCCCCCAAAAAATATAAAATAGCTTGACTAACAAAGAAGTTACACTGATTCAATAACCTAGCAAAAGAAAATTGAAATTTTCTCACATTACCAGTTTGTCTTAGTTGTTTCAGTTCTAGCATAGAGATCAAGACCAAACAGGATGGAACACCAAAAATAGCGTACTAACGGAAAGCCGAGATATCCATAACCGATCGAGGATCATGACGGAAATCTCGGAACGCATCAAATCAAGAACAATTATTTAGCTAATCATGGGATTTTCTTCTGTAATTAAAACTGTACCATAAGTGGAATTTCTCTACTATATAAAGAGAGGTTCTAATCATTTGTAATCATCTAAGTCTCGCATATCAAATCAATATAATACTCTTTTCTCTCCCAAAACTTTCTTGTTCTTCAATTCAGTTTATACCGTATTACTTAGCTTTAATCTCAGCCGGTTCGAGGGCGATCTAGCTCGAGGGTTGAATTGCATTACTGGTTTGCTTTATCTTACCATTAATTTCTATCATTAATCATCACATTTATCAATTGATATTAGGTGAAATCGTGTGTCCTTAAAATCACTTATAAGTTTAATTGTTATCTGATTTTAAGGGTAAACAGTTTGGCACCCATGGTGGGGCTAAGGATAATAATGATTGCTTAAAACTAATTCTCGTAACACACACTGCTTTACGCTTGTTCTCGTAAGTGTTTTTGCTTTCAGGATCAGCATGTCGAACTCTCAAATAGTACCCACACACGGTGACAACAACCTTGATTTCCATGGGGAAAATGACAATATATCCGCCCAAGGGATCGAAGTACTTCAGGTTGGCGTCGAGGGAGTACCAGCTACAGACCCCATCGAAGTCAGTTCCCACGTCGCCCACAATGCGAATTTAGGTGCCGAGCCCGAAAATAGCGTCCACAGAGATGTTCGACCAGCCGGTCAAGATGCACAGGGCTACGAAGACAGAGGAGTAAGCCTTCGATTAATATTTGAAATGTTGCACGCTCAACAGGCTACCATAACGCAACTTCAAAATCAGAACCGAGCTCTGAGTAGAGCCGAAATCGAGCCCTCACTGAAAGTTGTTCACAGGGCCGAACCAGTACTGGAGAGGTCCAACACCAAGGAATCAGGGACTAACACGGCCATTATGAAAATGCTCGAAGAGCTCACAAACTAAATCAAATAAGGGGAAAATAAAATCGAGGCAAATGACAAAAAGGTAGAAACATACAACTCCCGAGTTGATCAGATTTCGGGGCATCTCCGATCTTGAAAGGTTAAGATTCAAAGAAGTTCTTGCAAAATCCTTTTCCTCCAAGTGCAGCTCCTAAACCCATCCCAAAGAAATTCTGCATGCCAGAAATTCCCAAGTAAAATGGGACCACCGACCTCAATGAGCGTGTCACTTCATACATATGCGTCATAAAGGGGAATGATTTGGAGGACGATGAGATTGAGTCTGTTTTATTGAAGTAGTATGGAAAAACTTTATCGAAATGGGCAATGATATGGTACCATAACTTGCTGACAAATTCCATTGATATCTTTGCCATGCTTACAGATTCCTTCGTCAAAGCACACACCGGAGCAATAAAGGCCGAGAATAGGAAGTCAGGCCTCTTCAAAGTCAAGTAGAAAGACAATAAAATGTTAAGAGAATTCGTATCTCGATTCCAGATGGAACGTATGGACCTACCCCCGATCGCAAATGATTGGACCGTCCAACCTTTTACTCAAGGTTTGAACGTACCAATTTGGTGTCCTCACGACAGCTTAAGCAAAATTTAATTGAGTATCCAGTTGTGACTTGGGCCGATGTGCATAATCGGTACCAATCAAAGATCAGGGTCGAGGATGATCAGTTGGGAGCTCCTTCCGGTTCTGTTTATCCAAATAGGCCCGTCGGCAGAATTCAAAGGGACATCGACGGTGAAACCCAATCGAACAGAGCTCAGTATCAACCATACAGTAGAGATCGTTGGAACAGTGGTCCTGGACGCAACTTCGTTTGAAGTGATCGAAGGAACGATCGACGGCAAAGCTCCCGAGGGCTCGTGAGTAAGAGTGGTTTCGATAAACATGTCGAGCCCACAGAAGCACCACGACTATCGGAATACAACTTCAGCGTCGATGCATCAGCTATTATATCCATTGGGAGGATCAAAGATAACAGATGGCCTCGACCCCTGCAGACTGATCCGGCCCAGAGTAATCCTAATCAAATATGAAAATACCATGGTACTCATGATCATAGAACGGAGGACTATAGACAGCTAAGGGAGGAGGTAGCCCGTTTGTTCAATGAGGGTCTCCTTTGAGAATTCCTGAGCGACCGAGCTAAGAACCACTTCAGAAACAGGGATGCAAACAGGAAGAACCACAAAACGTGATTCACATGATCATCGGTGGCGTCAATATTCCAGAAGGATTCGTATTCAAGCGCACCAAGGTGTCGATCACCAGGGAAACGCGAACTTGAGACTATGTGCTAGAAGGGACCTTGTCTTTCAATGACGAGGATGCAGAGGGGATATCAAAACCCCACAATGACATACTGGTAATATCTTTCCTCATGAATAACATTCAAGTTAAATGTGTTTTGATTGATCCAGGAAGCTCGGCCAACATTATTCGAGTGTCGTGGAGCAACTCGACCTACAGGATCAAATTGTGCCCGCAGCTCGGGTTCTTAATGGCTTCAACATGGAGAGTGAAACTACCAAAGGTGAAATTATCTTTCCATTAAACGTAGTCGAAACCGTTGAAGAAACAAATTTTCATGTGAGCGAGGGCGATATGAGATACAACGCCCTGCTCGGAAGGCCCTGGATTCACAACACGAGGGTAGTACCTTCGGCCCTTCATTAAGTTCTGAAGTTCCCAACACTGGAGGGAGTAAAAACAGTGTACAGGGAGAAACCTGCCGCTAAGGAAATATTTGCAGTCGATGAATTAATACCGGTATCGACGCTGTCAATAGACAAAAGACTAGATTCAAAGGGAAAGCAGGAGGCCAAATAGAAACCACATCCACCAGCCTTGACCCAATAAGAAAAGCAGGAAGCAGACGAGGACGATGATTATTGGATACCTCGATCCTTCATAATTCCTGACGGTTCCGACGCCACCAAATCGACGGTCGAGGAGCTGGAACAAGTCATATTGATCCAGTACGTGCCCGAACGAAAGATATACCTGTGCACGGGGTTAACTCCCCAGGTTAGGAAAAAACTCAATAAATTCCTTTTAGAAAAAATGGACTGCTTTGCTTGGTCTCACCTCGATATGACAAGGATCCCGCCGGACATCACTACCCATCGATTGAGCTTGGACCCGAAGTTTCATCCAGTAAAACAAAAGAGAAGGCCCCAATCCGAGGTTAAGCATACATTCATCAAGGATGAGGTAACCAAACTTCTCAAAATATGGTCCATTCGAGAAGTAAAATATCCCGAATGGTTAGCAAACGTAGAAGTAGTCCCTAAGAAGAGAAATAAACTTAGAATGTGTGTTGATTATAAAGAATTGAACAAAGAATGCCCTAAAGATTTTTTTCCTTTGCCAAATATCGATCGTATGATCGATGCCACGGCTGGCCATGAGATTCTTAGTTTTATCGACGCTTACTCTGGGTAATATCAAATATAGATGAAACCGGAGGACCAGGAAAAGACTTCGTTCATCACTAAATATGGCACCTATTGTTATAATCTAATGCCATTTGGACTAAAAATTCTGGTGGAACTTATCAACGCCTAGTAAATCGAATGTTCGAAGAACAAATAGGAAAATCAATGGAAGTTTATATTTATGACATATTAGTTAAGTCAATGCAAGCAGAGGACCATTTGGAACATTTGCAGGAGACTTTCGACGTACTGAGAAAGTACAACATGAAGCTCAGCCGGGAAGTGTGTGTTCGGGGTCGGCTCGGGCAAGTTCCTCGGCTTCATGGTATCAAATCGGGGAATCGAGATCAAACCCGATAAAATCAAATCCATCGAGGACATCACGGTCATAGATAATGTCAAGGCCGTACAAAGGTTAACGGGGCGCATAGCCGCCTTAGGAAGATTTATTTCGGGGTCTTCAGATAGGAGCCACCGATTCTTCTTACTGCTTAAGAACAAGAGTAATTTTTCATGGACCCTGGAATGCCAACAAGCCTTAGAAGAACTAAAGTGATACTTGTCGAGCCCACCACTGCTTCACACCCCAAAAGCAGACGAGCAACTCTACTTATACTTAGTAGTCTCGAAAATAGCGGTAAGTGGGGTCCTAGTTCGAGAAGAGAAATGTACACAATTCCCTGTTTACTATGTTAGTCGGACCTTGAGTGAGGCTGAGACCAGATACCCACACTTAGAAAAATTAGCGCTTGCTTTAATAAGCGCCTCTAGGAAACTAAAATCATACTTCCACTGTCACCCAATTTTTGTTGTAACTACCTATCCCCTTCGAAATATTTTGCACAAACCCGAACTCTCGGATCAATTAGCCAAATGGGCCGTCGAGATCAGCAGGCATGATATCGAGTATCAACCCCGAACGGCCATCAAATCTCAAATCTTGGCAGACTTCGTGGCCGACTTCACGCCAGCCCTCCTACCCGAGGTCAAAAAGGAATTATTATTAAAATCAGGTACATCATCAGGGGTGTGGACTCTCTTCACAGATGGCGCTTCGAATGTGAAGGGGTCTAGGCTGCGCATCATTTTGAAGCCACCCACTGGTAGTATAATTAAACAATCTATCAGACTTCGAAATTAACTAACAATAACGCCCAATATAAGGCCATGATTACAGGTCTCGAGCTAGCTAAAAGTCTGGGAGCAGAGGTCATCTAGGAGAAATGTGATTCCCTACTTGTGGTAAACCAAGTCAACAGAACTTTCGAAGTCTGAAAAGATCGAATGCAGAGGTACTTGGACAAGCTACATGTAACTCTACATCGAATTAAAGAGTGGACCTTAAAACACGAACATCGGGAACAGAACAACGAGGTCGATGCCCTTGCAAACTTGGGGTCGTCGGTCGAAGATGACGAACTTAACTCAGAGACTGTCGTACAACTCTCGATATAAGTTATCGAAGAAGGCCACGCCGAAATAAACTCTACAAGTCTGACCTAGGATTGGAGAAAGAAGTACATCGAATATCTAAAGAACGGGAAGCTCCCATCAGATCCAACGGAGTCGAGAACTCTACGCACGAAGGCAGCATCGTTCACTTTGGCCGAGGATGGAACACTATTTAGAAGGATGTTCGATGGACCATTAGCGATATGTTTGGGACCAAGAGATACCTACTATGTCCTACGGGAGATCCACGAAGGCACTTGTGGAAATCATTCTGGTGCCGAGTCGTTGGTTCACAATGTTATCAGAGAAGAGTACTATTGGGCCGATGTGGAAAAGGATACAAAAGAGTTTGTTCGAAATTGCGACAAATGTCAAAGGTATGCGCGGATGATTCACCAGCCCGGGGAGAAACTTCACTCGGTCTTATCCCCATGGTCGTTCATGAAATGGGGATTGGACATCGTCGGTCCTCTCCCCTCGGCCCCAGGCAAAGCTCAATTCATTTTATTTATAACTGACTATTTTTCTAAGTGGGTTGAAGCACAGGCTTTCGAGAAAGTCAGAGAAAAGGAAGTCATAGACTTCATTTGGGACCATATTATATGTCAATTCGAGATGCCTGTCGAGATTGTATGTGATAGTGGAAAGCAGTTCATCGGCAACAAAGTGACTAAAATTTTCGAGGATCACAAGATCAAAAGAATTTTGTCGACACCCAATCACCTCAGTGGGAATGGACAAGACGAATCAACCAACAAAACTATTATCCAAAATCTTAAAAAGAGACTAACGGACGCCGAAGGAAAGTGGATGGAGATACTGCCCAAGGTTATTTGGCATACCGCACAACATCAAAGTCAAATACGAGGGCAATACCATTCTCTTTAGTTTATGGTGCCAAAGCTATCATCCTAGTCGAGGTCGGGGAACCTAGCCTCAGGTTCCAATATGCTACAGAAGAATCGAACCACGAGGCCATTGAATACGAGCCTAAAATTGTTGGATGAAAACAAAAACAGCGGATCGAAATGTACTACAATCGAAGAGCCAATCTTCGGCACTTTAAAATTGGGGACTTGGTGCTAAGGAAAGTCACCCTCAACACTCAAAATCCGAATGAAGGAAAACTGGGTCCAAATTAGGAGGGACCATATCAGGTCCTCAACATCATCGGAAAAGGATCCTACAAGCTTGGCAAGATGAACGATGAGCAATTACCGAACAATTGGAATGTATCGTTCCTAAAATGATACTACTGCTGAAGTACGACCTTCTCGATTTTCATTTATATTTTAAATTAACCAACTATAGGTGTTCGATCGAGGACGGCGATGGATTCTTCAACACGAAGTCTTTAGGTCTGAAAGCACGCGTTGCACTCTTTTTTCCTTAGACCGGTTTTTGTCCCAAAAGGGTTTTTCTGGTGAGGTTTTTAATGAGGCAACCATGGATCGTGCTAACTTAGAGAAATTCAATAGTATCTAAGGATTCTTTACAATTAACCTCAAATACTGGGGGGCATCACCCTCGAATGTCAACTTTTGTTGCAAGTAAATTACTTCGAGACAGCGGGGCCTCGATAGGTAAATGTTTTAAGGGCCAAATGGTGAAACGAACCGTGCCATATAGATTTCTCGAAGCCCTGACATCAAACATGTACGCATGTATAATCATCTAGTAATAGAAGTATTTTTCATTGCCAATATATCATGTCTTTGAAAAATTATACTTTATAATTTCATATTCTCGATCTATTGTCAAAACATGCTTAAGGGCCTACGATAACAGAAGTTCGAACAACTAACCCCACACTCGAGGACTGTCGTCCGAAAAAAAAACAAGACTGAATTATTAAACGGTCGAGACTATAAGACTTTAAAAGGCAACCCTCGATTTTTATAGGCAAACGTCGAGACTATAAGACCTAAAAGGAAATCCTCGATTTTTATAGGCCACGACCGCCCCACTCAGGGACTGACACTTCGGGCAAGCTCAAAGTGAAACGGGAAACTAAGCCTAAGAGGCAAGTCCCACATAAAAGGCTACGGCTAAATTAACATGGTTCGGAGACGTCCGAATTCCATAATGAACAGGCCTTCGAATACTTTCATAAACCGATTTAAAAGTCTACACTCGGCAAAATTACAAAGGGATTCAATAATATCAAGCCTCGAAAACTCTAAAGAGTACAAAAGTGTTTGAACTCTCGAATAATTCCTTATTTCGTGCTAAGGCATTACAAAACATCACAAAGGGCTCCGATAATATCGAGCCTCAACAACCCTAATGTGTACAAAATTGTTCGAACTCCCGAATAATTCCTTATTTCGTGCTAAGGAATAACAAATTTTATCACTAACAATAAACTTTTCAAGCCGAAAAGGAGAAAAAAGCCATTCTTTTACAAAGGCCATATCGGCCTGATACAAAAGCCTAAGGGTCTTCTTTTGTTTTGAGTTCAAGAGATCATCCTCACTCAATTCAAACCTAAGGGTTACCCTTCTTCGAGTTCGATCAACCACTCGCTCGATCGTAAACAATATACTAGTTTGGTTTCGGTCAAAATCGCCTAAGCCTCGAACCTATGGATACAATTTCATAAGGAATAAATGAAACAGAAATTTCATAAGGCATAAATGAAACAAAATAATTTCATAAGGTAGAAATGAAGTAAAGACAAGACGGAAAGGAAAAAAGATCTTTATATATATAAAGTTATTTACAAAGGCAACATGGCCCGATCAGGATCCTATACAAAAGTTAAAAAAAGAAATATCCTAATTGCCTAATCTTTTCCAGGATCAACACCTTCATATTCGGGGTCTTCTCCACTCTCGGACTCACTCATACTCCCTGAGTCATCGTCGTCAAGAGAGGCCAATGCTTTGTCTTCGGCATCAAGCCCTTTGGCATTTCAATCTCGGCCGTAAGATCGAATCCACGAGCATGGATCTCCTCAAGAGTCTCTCTCCGAGACTGGCACTTGGCATGCTCGGCCACCCAATACGCTTAAATTTTAGAGGCGTCGGCAACTTCCTTTGCTTGAGCTTGAGCAGCTTCGACGTCGGATCGGTAAACGGATACGATTGCTTCAGTTTCGACCTTGGCCTTATTAGCCTCATATTTGGCCGTTGCAAGCTCCGTCACCAGCTTCTCTCGATTGGAGGTTACTAAACCCAACTGAGTCTGAAGCTCCTCGATTTTTTTGGTTTGCACCAAGTTTTTCTCTTTCAAGCTTTGGAGCTGACTCTCAGTCGAGGCTAGTTGATCTCGAGCATCCTCCTTATCTGAGGCAAAGGGTTCCATGTTCTGCTTCCATGATATGGTTTTTGCCTTCACCACATCTTGTTCTTCACGAAGTTGCCCGATCATCTTGAGCTTATGTTGGACCTGTGAGATCGAACTGTTAGCCTTCACGCCCGAACCGATGCCATAAACTTCTAATATTTTTATTACCTTCTCGTTCAGGTCGCTTTGTTCCTTATGAGCCTCGTCTAACTCAGCTCGAAGGCCCTTGGTTTCTTCTTCTTTCTGCTCACTTAGAAGCTCGAGGGCGTTCTTCTCCTCAGTAAGCCCTTGAATTTTGGCCTATATCGGCCTAGTTCTCATCAAGACCTTGAAAATGCTTCATGATGAAGCACCGAGGCCTACACAAATAAAATAAAAAAGATTTAGACAAGAAAAGAAAAACACAAGTATGAAAACTAGTATTGACAAGGGGAGTTGGAGCTTACCCGATTCAGAGCCTGCTGGGCCTCGTTAAAGAGACACGGTGCTCCCACCTCATCCATTAGAGCTTGGTCATCCTCTATGACCAGGCCCTGAAGATAACTAGCCACCCCTACGGGGGCGGCAAAAACTCGTGCATCCTCCATTATCGAGATAGTGATCGCCCGTTTGCACCCGGGATTGACACTAGGGGCCGGAAACTAGCTAATTAATCTGAAACCCGAAGAAGTTCCACCCGAACTCTTCCTCGGTATCTCTAAGTTACTATGGCCAACAATATCTTATAACCCAAGGAAATAACCACGGAAAGGGTCCTCCCCTCCGTGGGCTCCTTCTATGTAAGGAGTCTTCATGGCCTGAGCCTCCCGAATCGTCTCCTCGAAAAAAGAAGGGAGTGACGAGGATTCTCTAATTTATATTACCCCAAGTTGGTCTCTTGGGGCGTTCTCTCTATATCGAGCGGCCTTGAGACCGGCCTCCACAGCCGTTTTCACCGCCTTTCCACCTTGAGGTAAGGCACCTTCGGCGCCGCCTCAGGGACTTCGCCCAAATCTCCTCCCGAGGCCCCATAAACTCGGGGTAGAATGCTTCCGACTCCTACTGACTCAGTGGTCTTTTGGGCCTCGGAATTCATCTTTACTCGGACGACCAACCCGGAGTCGTCTTCTTTTCTTCTTCTTCTTCTTCCTCTGCCTCCTTTAGGAGTTGAATTGACTCCTCAGACAAGGGAATTCTGTTCCTTCTTGGCCTACGAGCCACCCTCTTCTTAGGCTCTGAATCCTCCAAAGTCGAGGTCATTTTCCTCGATTCTCCTTTACCGGCTTCGAAACAGAAGGTGAGGTTTCTTCTTCACCGGACGTGGGCCTCATGATTGCATCTATTTTGAGACCTGTAGAAGAAGAAATTGAGTAAGTTCTGAGTGATGTTTTGATCAACTCATTATATACAAAGAAAATGGCTTACCATGATTTTTGTTTTCCCTCCGGCCCTTTGATAAATTTTGCCATGCTCAGCATATGTTGTCGAGACCAGACTCCTGACCCAACTATCGAGATGGGGAATCGAACCCGACATCCAAGCAGCAGCTACACCAAAAAAACATCGATAAGAAAAAGTGAAGAAATAAAATTAACATACAGAAACTAATAAATCATACTTACGTTTTATGTTCCATCTCTCGAGGAACAACATACTTTCAGCCAGAATCAGGTCCGAGGTCCTCACTCAGACGAATCGACCCATCCAACCCTGGTCTTTGTCCTCGTCTATGCTTGATATAAAAGCCTTGGTGGCCCATCGTTGGAGTTTTATCAACCCACCTCGGTAGAGACGGGGGCTATATAACCTTATAAGGTGGTTGAGGGTGAAGGGGATCCTGTCGATTTTGCTCACGAAGAATCGGAGCAATATTACGATCCTCCAGAAAGAGGGATGGATTTGTCCGAGGGTCACCTGGTACTTTCTATAGAAGTCCATGATGACTGGATCGGGGGAACCCAGCGTGAAAGGGTAAGTGTAAACACTCAAGAACCCTTCCACGTGGGTAGTAATATCTTCCTCAGGGGTCGGTATCACAACCTCTTTGTTCTTCCAGTTACAATCCTTTTTCACTTGTTTGAGGAAGTTCTTGGATATCGAGCCTATGTATCTCGATACTGGATTGCATCGATCGGGGACATATGAGATTTTCTTGACCTTGAAGTTGGAAGTAATAATGCACCCCCGGGCACAAGCTCCTCGGGGCGCGGCTCCGCCGTTTTTTTCTCGATGGTCGGCCGAGATGAGGAGGCAGTTTCTTTTTATGGGACTGTGTGATGATCCAAAACTCCATCTTGTGTAAATTTAGTAAAAACTATTTTTGAGGTCCCGAAAACCTCCGTTAATCTCACCTCGATGTGCGTGAACAACCCGAGCGCGTAGTCGGGAAGTCTTTATGTGGAAATGTGTTAAATAGTTAAATTTATGATAATTAATGGAATGAAGTTGACTTTGGTCAACATTATTGGTAAACAGACCCGGACCCGTGATCTGACGGTCCCGGAGGGTCCGTAAGAAAATATGGGACCTGGGCGTATGCCCGAAATCGAACTCCGAGGTCCCAAGTCCGAGAAATAAATTTTTAAAGAAAATTATTTTCTGAAAATAAGAAAGACTTTCAGAAATGAACTTTGATGTTAAATCTGTGTTACCGAGCCCATATATTGGTTTCGGAGCCCGGAACAGGTTCAATATGTGTTATGTGAGCTATCTGTAAAATTTGGAAAGAAACGGACTTGGTTTGACGTGTTTCGGATCAAAATCAGAGAATTTAGAAGTTTATGAAGTTTGAGATAATTCTATAGATTTTGGAGCTTACTTCATCATTTTAATGTTATTTTAATGGTTTAATTACTCGAATAAGTTCGTAGGATGATTTCAAAGTCGTGTGTATATTTGGTTTTGAGCCCCGAGGGCTCGGGTGAGTTCCGGGGAGGTGTCGGGGTGCTAAACTTAGGGAAAATCTGGGTTTTATTTTAGTTGTTGCTGGTGTTTTACGATTTGATCTAGGCGATCGCGTAGGTTCCTCTGCGATCGCATAGAGCTAGGTGTAGGGGGGGAGGTCAGTTCCTCTATGCGATCGCATAGCACTGTTCGCTATCGCATAGAGGTATAGGAGGTTTGGGCGNGTTTTGAGACCCGAGGGCTCGGGTGAGTTTCGGGTAGTTAACGAGGTGTAAAAACATGAAAAATTTGGTTTTTTGAGCTGTTGCTGGTGTTTTACAATTTGCTCTATGCGATCACTTAGGTTACTCTGTGATTTCATAGAGCTAGGTGTAGGGGGAGGTCATTTCCTCTATGCGATCGCATAGCACTGTTCGCGATCGCATAGAGGTATAGGAGGTCTGGGCGGGGGGCTGGCTAGGTACTCTTCACGATCGCAAGGTCTAGTTTGCGATCGCATAGGGTGGAGTCCTTGAACTATGCGATCGCATAGGGTGGAGTCCTTGAACTATGCGATCGCAGTCACTTGTTCGCGATTGCAGTGAGGGGGGAGGTTCTTCTTCGCGATCATATTCTTTCATCCGCGATCGCAGAATGCAGGGTCCAGACTCTCCGCGATCGCGATGCACGTTTTCGCCCAGTTATTTTAAAAGTTCCAAAACAGAATACTATTACGGGATTATCACTTTTTCACCATCTTCTTCCTCTCCAAGACCCCATGGGCGATTCTCAAGCGAGTTTTCTTCCATAGCCACTTAGGTAAGTGATCCTAACATTAATTTCTTCCATTTTCCTTCATCAATCACTAGAATCTAGGGCTAAAATCATGAAATGAAGGGTAGAAATTGTGGGTTTTGGGTAGAGTTAGGGCTTTTGAAAATTTATGGAATTCAACCTCATTTTGGGGTCGGATTTCAGAACAAATTGTATATTCGAGTTCATGGGGGAATGGGTGATCGGGTTTTGGTCCGAACCTCGAGTTTGGACCAAGTGGGCCCGAGGTTGAATTTTGATATTTTTGGAAGAATTATGGGAAATGTATAATTAGGCTTTGGGATTGAGTTATTGAATTATTATTGATGTTATTAAGTCAATTATGTTTAGATATTATCGTTTCGGGGTCGGATTCAAGAAGAAAGACCGTGATTGAGGCTTGACTTGCATTCTTGGAGGCGAGGTAAGTGTTTGGCCTAACCTTAGCTTGAGGGAAAAGGTATGGAGTCCTATTTGCTATGTGTAATTCATGTTCAATGTATAGGTGAGGTGACGGGTACCTATATGTTGTGGTCAAGCATGCCCGTGAGTCGATTTTAATGAGTTGTTTAATATTCTATGATATTCTCCGTGTTGTGAATTATTGGGAACCTTGAAAGTGGTATCTTGAGGTTATTTCATGACGTAGAAAAATTATTGATTATGTGTTCAGTCGAGGATTTTACTGTTGACATTATACCTCTAAGTGATATTGGTTATAGCTGAGTCCCTTGCCGGGACAGTAGAATTTTGTTGATTATTTCTGAACATTTGGAATGTCGTATTGTTAAGCTTTCATATCAATTGTTGCTTTTACACTCATCATGCACGAGGGAACATTCTGTGCCGATTGATTACTATTTATGCACGAAGGAACATTCTGTGCCGATTGATTACTATTTATGCACGAAGGAACATTTCGTGCCGATTGATTATTATTTATTCACGAAGGAACATTCCGCACCGATTGATTATATTTATGCACGAAGGAACATTCCGTGCCGATTGATTATTATTTATGCGCGAGGAGACATTCCGTGCCTTGTTGATGATATATATATGAATGAGGGGACATTTTGTGCCGTGATTGTGATATTTTTATGCACGAAGGGACATTCCGTGCTATATGTATGTTGTTTATACACGAGGGGACATTTCGTGCCATATTTTATATTGTTATGCACGAGGGGACATGCCGTGCCGTCTCTTTTCACTGTTTAATTCGTGTTGTCAATCCCCGTTATTATTTTCTGATATTTTAGACGGTTGTTTCATTTCCGTCATTTCAGTATTTGCTATCTCTTATCCCCAACATGTTCTTCCCCATAATTGTATTCTTGTTTAGTTTCTACTATACTATTGAACTACACAGGTACAATTTGTTGCTGTGTCCTAGTCTCGTCACTACTTCGCCGAGGTTAGGCTCGGCACTTACTCAGTACATGGGGTCGGTTGTACTGATGCTACACCTGCACTTCTTTATGTTGTGCAGATTACGCAGCCGGACCCGGTGGACATCGCTAGTGGGAGTGTTCTTCAGTCCATCCCAGACGACACCGAGGTAGTTCTGCATGGCGTTCGTGGATCTCGGCATCCCTGTCTATCTTTCATCCTGTCTTTTATGTGTTTTCCAGACATATACATCATTTTATTTTCAAACTGTTATTTTTAGTCAAATCTTAGACTAGTTCGTGAGGTTGTGACTCCACTTCTGGGTTGCACTTAAAGGGGATTTTTGCGTTATTAGCTATTGTTATTTAGAATTATGTTAATGCTTCCGCACTTTATTTCAGTTATATAGTCAGTGTTTGTTATTTTCACTTGCTAATAAATCAATACAGTTGACACATTGGCTTGCCTAGCGGGTGCAACGTTAGGCGCTATCACGGTCTGAAGGTGGGATTTCGGGTCGTGACAGACTGTTTTGGACGTTTTCGCTATTAGATTTTGAGGGAAGAGAAGAATGGGGATGATAATATTTCGTGTTTTGAGAAGGGACCAACAAAGGAACTTGAAGATTTGAAGATGAAAAACTTGAAAGATGTAGAGAGCTTTTAAGATTAGAGCAGAAAAAAATTGAAAGTAAAGTTTGAGTCAATGAAAAAGAGACCTATTTATGGGTTTTACGGCGACGGTTCAAAATTACTAGTGGTCGACTATCAACTGACACACATTAAATACCTGGGGAACTGTACCGACAGGAAGTTTCGTTCACTTCAACCGCTTACATCACGATGATGACGTCATGAAAAATCGGGGTAAAGGTCGAAGATTCAATTCATTTCTAGTATTACACTCCAAAAAATGAGGTGGCTATCTATATACGGTCAAAATCGGGCTCACCCGATTTTGCTGATTAACCGAGACCAGGATGGTGGGTCGAGGATTGACCCCGTATATACGAACCAAGACATGAAGATGAGGTACCGAGCTCGGGATTCGAAGTATCAATCGAGATCGAGACAACATGATGGACATCGAGCAAGACCGAAGATAGCGTACTAACGGAATACCGAGATATCCGTAACCGGTCGACGATCATAGCGAAAATCTCAGAACGGATCAAATCAAGAAAGATTATTTAGCTAATCATGGGATTTCCTTATGTAATTAGAACTGTACCATAAGTGAAATTCTTCTACTATATAAAGGGAGGTTCTAATCACTTGTAATCATCTAACTCTCGCATATCAAAGCAACATAATACTCTTTTCTCTCCCAAAACTCTGTTGTTCTTCAGTTCAGTTTATACCGTATTACTTAGCTTTATTCTCAGCCGGTTCGAGGGCGATCTAGCTCGAGGGCTAAATTGCATTACTGTTTGCTTTATTTTTACTATTAATTTTTATCATTAATCATCATATTTATCAATTGGTATTAAGTGAAATCTTGTGTCCTTAAAACCACTTATAAGTTTATTTGTTATCCGATTTTAAGGGTAAACAAAGATGAATCTGCATACCCTCGATCTATATCCTCAGGCAAGTCCTGTTTTTTTTGCTCCAATACAGCTTGCAAATCTATTTATTGAGCTGTCATATCTTCATATTGCTCCTGTAGATCTACTATGGCTTGATTGCTCGATTGAGTATCAAGAGCTTTTCTCGGGCCCATTGTAACCTGACTCTGACACAATTGACGTCAATTTGGTACCAAGTTCAGCAATAAAACAGTAAATGAGAGAAGAAGAGAAGAAGAACACGGGGAAGGTGAGAGAAGAGAAAGAATGCCGAGAGAAAGAGAGATCATATCTGTATTCGCATATCGAAAGTGTGATTTCTCTGTTACAAAATTTCTATTTATACTTCTAGTTCTAGCAACTGAAATAAAATATGCAGAAGTACTGAAAATAACCAACTAACTTTTTTGTCAACACATCAATTAAAAAGGTGAAGTTGACATTTGAATTTTTCTACTCAACTTTTAATGTGTCATCCACCTTAGCTCCAATATGTGTATAAATTGGAGTCCTAAAGACTGCATCAATCCGTAGTTAAGAACTTGTTCATGTAAAATAATTGTGAAAATAACATGGGCTAACCAGTTATCATATCGGTAATTATAAAATAGCCAGCATTTGCAAAGTCATTAAAAAATCACTATTTTACTGAAACACGAAAAGTTTTAGTATATATGTTGGATTATGGAGCTCATGCGTATAAACTTCCAGTATATTATGCTGGAACTCCAACACATGAAAAGTGTCAGCATAATATGCTGGATTATAGAGCTCATGCGTATAAACTTTCAGCATATTATGATAGAACTCCAACGCATTGTGAGACTTCACCATATTATGTTGGAATTGCATATGTAAAACATTAAAACTTCAGCATATTATGCTAGAATTTTTTTGAATTTTTAATGGTATTTTTGTTCAAATTTTATTTTTACATGAAAAGTAACTAAATTTCGATTATTATTAAAACTGTAACAATTTTTCATTACCAGTTATAAATCTGATTAATTTCCAAAATAATTTACATCATCCTATTTTTGCTATTAGGAGGAAGAAAACAATCAGTGCGTGTTGTTGCATGTAATTACGGTACTTGTTGGATAGTCTTTTAGCTATTTCGAATCATAGCATGGGCAATATTCTCTTCCTAATACTTCCACGTGTAATGATATTTATTTTCATGAGTATGTGTTGATGCAAATTAAACGCACGTCATGTTCAATAAGAAAAATGACAGCTAAAATTAAAAAGATACTGAGAAAAATAGAAGAAAATGTACTTTGAAGATAAATTTTTTCCATGAATATTGTTTACCCTAAAAACGGTAACAATTGAATTTATATGTTAGTGATATAACTTGGCACAGACTGAGAAAATATATAGATTGATATTGAAATTGACTGTAGAAAGAAATAAATGCAAATCAAACGAATCGTATAGCTTTGGCCCTCGAGTTAGGTCACCCTCGAACCAAGTGAAGATTCTACTGATATATGAATGGAGTAACAAAATATTGAAAGCTAAAACAAAACAGTGTATTGCTTTTATTGTGTAAATATAATGTGTTTTACAAATGATCAGACCCCCATTATATAGTAGGGGAGTCTTACGCTTGATACAACTCTAAATACAGTAGGAAATCTCATGATTGGCTAATTAATGGGCCTCTTCTTGATCCGTGTCGGGATTTCTATTGTGATCCTCGCTCGATCAAGGAATTTGGCTTTCCGTTATTTGACTCGGTCAACTTTCCTCAAGTCTTGCTCGATCTATGTTTTGCTCGCTCGATCTTGGCCGATCTCAATATTGATCGGTCTCTGGGTCACGAGCTCAGCGATCTAACTTTGCTCCACGGCTCGAGATAACACGAGGTTGAACCTTGGCCAATCACATTCCAGTATCGATCAGTCATATGAAGGGGAAGCTTGATTTTGACCGTATACAGATATTCCCCTCGTTTCTCGGAATGAAGATGACGAGAAACGATAAAAATTTCCAAACTCTATTTTGATGGGTAATGACATCAGCAACGATCCTGACTATGAACGGTTATCAACCATGGTAAGTTTTTCTCTTAGAACGGTTATCATTTGGGCTTCTTCTTTAGCATATTCATCTTTTTCCTTTTGTAGGTCTCGGGAAGGATGTTGCAATGAGACCCCCATCTGGTAACGAAGAAACCCTTCCCCAACCACCTGCTTCGAAGCAGGCCAAAGAGAAGAAGAGGAATAAGTCCCTGAGTCCCCCGAGCTCGAAAAAGAAATAACCGGCAAGGAGGCCTCACAATCCCAAAGGGGACACTAGTTCTATGTCATCAAATTCGATCTGCCGATTAAGGAATGAGTCCGAAGAAGAAGATAATCCTAAGCTGGTGGACCGTGTGTGGGCTGGTGCTTCGATACAAAAGTCCTCCAAACCAGAGGATGTTGATGAAGGAGCTTTGGCCGGAGTTCCAGAACCAGAAAATATTGGGGCCATTCCATCCCCAGCTGAGATGGTCGAGAGAGAGAACGGAGACGAGGCTTCCTGAGCAGCAGAAAAGGTCCCGAGGGATAAGCTCGGGGTGATCGATATTTCCGGATCCCCTCAGGTTTCAGACACTATGATTTCCGAGGCCAATATGTGGGAAGGCTGCCCTTACGAGAGTCTTCAAGGGGCGACAAATATCCGTGGCTTCTTGGACGAGCATGAATCTGCTGCCTCAGACGATGTCACCGGATTTGGTGATTTACCATCACCGGGCGATACTGGGTCTTCATCGAGCCCAAGATTGGTGGACTGATTCCCGTCCCCAAGTGTTAACCCCGGCCGCAGGCGGAACATAGTGCTTTCTGTCCTGGAGGATGCTCGATTCTTCTCTCCTCCTGTGGGGATTTCCATCTATCTTAGATGTTTGGTGACCGAGGAGGACCAAGTCGTGATGAATGCGGTGGGAAACATTTGTTCAATGAGGCTCAACATGCTCTGAATTGGGTAACTTCGAGAGTCTCTCCATTATTTCTTTTAAACTTAGACTTGTAGATAATCCGATTCCGAGAGGAGTACGAGGCTGAGGTTCGGGACCTCACTGAGAAAAGTGACACCTACAAGAATCTCAGTGAGAAGGTTCAGGCTGATCTAGTAACGACTCGTGATGAACATACCGAGATGGCCGAGCAGGTATTCCGAGTGCTTCATGATAGTTAAGACGAATTGGAGATAGCGACTAACGATCCGATTCTACAGGTCTGGTAGAAGCTCGAGCAGATCACAAGGCTCCAGACATAGGTAGATGCGATACAAGTCGAGGCTGAAGACTTCAAAAAGAACATGGACATCCTATCCTAAAAAAAGGAAACCGTCCAAGCACAATTGGAGTCGCTCGAGACGCAGCTCCAAGCAGCAAAAGAGAAGGCCCCGGTGTAGGTCGAGAAGATCAAGGAGCGTATATCTCAGTTGGATTTGGCCGTTTCTGATAAGGCAAGCTTGTCCAACAAACTCGAAGTGGCTAGATCTGAGGTGGTTGTGGCCAACACCAAAGCTAATGCTAAAGTGTCCTAGTTTAAGGTCGACGTCATGGCCATCCAGGACAAGGCCAAGAACATGGTGGATCATGAAAAATGGCAAGATCGGAGGGAATCCCTCGAGGGAGTTCATGCCCATGTCTTCGATATTATGGCCGAAATCGAAAATTCCAAAGAAGAAGAAGCCAGTTCCTGGAAGCAAGCCTTCCCTGAGGAAGACTCCGATAGCTTAAGTGAATCCGAAGATGGGGAAAATCCCGAGGATGGAGATGCAACCTCCGATGAAGACCAAGCCCCTTAGGACTTTATATTTTTTATTTTTCTTCTGCACTTTTCTGAGGTCGTTTTGGCCATTGCAAAGTTTTGGACTAGGCCGATTTGGCCTTTGTACAAAATTATCCTATATAAATATAAGGCTTTCCTTTCTCTTTCGGCGCTTAAATTTTTCCTTTTCTTTGTTATTTGCACTCACAAAGGTTGAAATGCCTTAGCATGAAACAATAAGTTTGTGTTCGAGGGTTCGAACAAACCTTGTCTTTATTGCCTTTCCAGGTTAAGGCGTTATTGGGGCTCGATGTTACCGAAGTTTTTTCCCCGAAAATATCTTAAGTTTGAGACTTTGACGAGGGTAGCCTTTAGAACCGGTTGTGAAAGAATTTATTCTCTTTTTTTAAAGGCCTATTTTTGTCATGGATTTCGGACGTCTCCGAGCCGTGTTAAAGTGGTCGTAGCCTTTAGTTCGGGAGTCACCCATTGGGCTTGTTTTCCCATTTTATCCGGGCTTGCTCGGGATAATAGTCCCCGAGTGGGGTGGCCGTGGCCTTTAGAAATTGGGGAATTTCCTATTAGGTCTTTATGCCAGGGCTCAAGAAATCTACGGGGGCACGGTTCGTTTTGACCCTTTGGCCTTTACAATAAATTCTATCTATCCAGACTCTCCCTTTATGAAGTTTTTTCCTTGCTAGAGTTGATATTCGAAGAAAATGCATATTCGAGGGAAGGCCCCCAATATTCGAGTTTAATTGCAAAGGGACCTCAGATATTATTGAATTTATCTTCGGTGTCGATTCGTAATCGGGCTTGATTCTAAGTTAGCACGATTCATTGTTTCCTTGTTAAAAAACTCGCCAAAAAACTCATTTGGGACAAAACTGGTCTAAGGGAAATAGAGTGCAATACGTGCTTTTAGACCTAAAGACTTCGTGTCGTTTGCCGAAAAATTTATCGTCATTTCTTGTTGGCCACATGCAAGTGTTAGTCTGAAATAAAAAGGAAATAGAAAGGGTTTGTACCTTAGCAGTAATACTGTTTTAGGTGAGATATGTTCCAATTGTTCGGTAGTTGTTCTCCATTCATCATTCCGAGCTTATAGGACCCTTTTCCGGTGACCTCGAGAATATGCTACGGTCCTTCCCAATTCGGACCCAATTTCCCTTCGTTCGGGTTTTGGGTGTTGAGGGTGAATTTCCTTCGCACTAAGTCCCCGACATTAAAATATCGAATATTAGCTCTTCGAATGTAGTATCACTCGATCCGTTGTTTTTGGGAGTCTAATCAGATGAGGGCGGCTTCACGCCTTTCATCCAATAGTTCTAGGCTCATATTCATGGCCTCGTCATTTGATTCTTTGGTTGCATATCGGAACCTGATAATCAGCTCTCTGAATTCGATTGGTATTAGAGCTTCGGCGCCATAAACTAATGAGAACGGGGTAGTCCCAGTACTGGACTTCGAGGTTGTGTGGTATGCCCAAAGAACTTTGGGCAGAATTGCCTATCACTTTCCTTTGGTGTCGGTTAGCCTCTTCTT
This sequence comes from Nicotiana knightiana, assembly GCA_005239525.1. Classification (NCBI taxonomy): domain Eukaryota; kingdom Viridiplantae; phylum Streptophyta; class Magnoliopsida; order Solanales; family Solanaceae; genus Nicotiana; species Nicotiana knightiana. The sequence goes on along the minus strand of ML398796.1, from coordinate 49,911 downwards.
AAGATTTTGGACAATAGTTTTGTTGGTCAATTCGGCTTGCCTATTCCCGCTGGGATAATAAGGTGTTGATAGGATTCTCTTGATCTTGTGATCCTCGAGGAATTTGGTTACTTTGCTACCAATGAACTATTTTCCTTTATTACACACATTCTCGGATGGCATCCCGAATCGACATATAATGTGATCCCAAATAAAGTCGATGACTTCCTTCTCCCTAACTTTCTCGAAGTCCTATGCTTCAAACCACTTAGAAAGATAATCAGTCATTAATAAAATAAATTGAGCGTTGCCTAGTGCCCATGGAAGAGGGTCAACAATGTCCATTCCCCACTTCATGGATGGCCATGGCGACAAAAACGAATGGAGTAGTTCCCCGGCTTGGTGAATCATCGGTGCATGACTTTGGTATTTGCCGCATTTTTAAACAAACTCTTTTGCATCTTTGTCCATGTTTATCCGGTAATAGCCGACTCTGATTACCTTTTGGACAGTGATTTGGCACCAGAATGATTTTCGCAAGTGCCCTCATGAACTTCCCTCAGAACATACTCGGTATCTCCCGGTCCCAGACATATCACTAGTGGACCATTGAACATTCTCCTGAACAAGGTTCCGTCTTCGGACAAGGTGAATCGTGATGCCTTCATGCGCAGGTCTCTCGATTCTTTTGGATATGAAGGAAGCTTCCCGGTCTTCAAATACTCTATGTATTTATTTCTCCAATCCTAGGTCAAACTTGTGGAGTTTATATTCACGTGTCCTTCTTCGACCACTAACCTCATAATTTGTACGAAGACCCCCAAATTGAGCTCGTTGACCTCGACCGATGACCCTAAGTTCGTGAGGGAATCGGCCTCACCATTCTTATATCGAGGCATATGTTGCAATGTCCTCTCCTTAAATCGGTGTAAAGTTACTTGTAACTTATCCACATATCTCTGCGTTCGTTTTTCTCTAACTTCAAAGGTTCCATTAACCTAATTCACCACGAGGAAAGAGTCACACTTGGCTTCGATCACCTCCGCTCCCAAGCCTTTGGCTAACTCGAGATCTGCAATCATGGCCTCATATTCGGCCTCGTTGTTACTCAATTTTACAATTTTAATAAATTGTCTAACCATATTACCTGTGGGTGGTTTTAGCATGATGCCGAGTCCGTACCCTTTTGAGTCGAAACACCGTCCGTAAAGAGGTCCATATTCCCGAGGACATACCCGAGTTTATCAACAGTTCTCTTTCAACCTCGGGTACTAGGGCCGGCGTGAAGTCAGCCACGAAATTTGCCAAAATTTGAGATTTAATGGCTATTCAGGGTCGATATTCAATATCCTACCCGATGATTTCTACGGCCCATTTGGCCAACCATCCCAAATGCTCAGGTTCATGCAAAACATTTTGAAGTGTATAAGTCGTTACAACATATATGGGGTGACACTGAAAGTATGATTTTAGTTTCCTAAAGGCGCTTATCAAAGCCAGCGCCAATTTTTCTAGGTAGGGATACCTAGTTTCGGCCCCACCTAGGGTTCGGCTAACATAATAAAAAGGAAATTTCATACCTCGTTCTTCTTGGAACAGGACTCCACTTACCGCTATCTTCGATACTGCCAGATACAAGTAAAGATGTTCGTCTTCCCTCAGCGTGTGAAGCAGCGGCGAACTTGATAAGTACCGTTTAAGCTCTTCCAAGTCATGCTGGCATTCTAGAGTCCACGTGAAGGTATTCTTCTTCTTTAGCAATGAAAAAAATCGATGGCTCTTATTGGAGGACCTCGAGATGAATTGCCCCAGGGTGGCTATGCGCCCGGTTAACCTTTGCACGGCCTTTACGTTGTCTACTGTCGTGATGTCCTCGATAGCTTTGATCTTGTCGGGGTTGATCTTGATTCCTCGGTTAGAGACCATGAATCCAAAAAATTTGCCTGAACCGTCCCCGAATGCGCATTTTTCCGGGTTCAACTTCATGTTGTATTTCCTCAATATATTGAAGGTTTCCTGCGAATTCTTCAAAAGGTCCTTTTCTCACAGGGACTTAACTAGAATGTCATCAATATAAACTTCCACAGATTTCCCTATTTGTTCTTCGAACATCCGGTTTACTAGGCATTGATAAGTGGCACCAACATTTTTTAATCTAAATGGCATTACATTATAGCAGTAGGTACCATGTTTAGTGATGAACGGGGTGTTTTCCTGATCATCCGGGTTCATCTGTATTTGGTTGTACCCGAGTAGGCATCGAGAATATCGAGGATCTCGTGGTCAGTCATGGCATCGATCAAGCGCTCGATATTAGGCAAAGGAAAAGAATCCTTGGGGCATGCTTTATTTAGATCTTTGTAATCTACACACATTCAAAGTTTGTTTCCCTTCTTAGGGACTATTACTTGTTGGCTAACCATTCGGGGTATTTTACTTCCTCAAAAGACCCTTTTTAAGAAGTTTGGTTACCTCGTCTTTGACGAAATCATATTTGACCTCGGACTAGGATCTTCTTTTTTGTTTCACCGGATGGAACTTCGGGTCCAAGCTTAGTTTATGGGTGGTGATTTCCAGTGGGATCCCTGTCATGTCGAGATGGGAGCAATCAAAGAAATCCATGTTAGCTATAAGAAATTGAATAAGTTTTTTTCTAAGCTCAGGCGTTAACCCCGTGCCCAGGTATACCTTTTGTTCGGACAGATTCTCGAACAATATAACTTGCTCCAACTCTTCGAACGTTGACTTGGCAGCGTTAGATTCATCGGGTACTATGAAGGATCGTGGGACCCCATAATCATCATCTTTGGCAGTCCCTTACTTCTCTAGTTAGGTCGAGGCCGGCGTCTATGGTTGCTATTTGGCCTCCTATTTTCCCTTAGAATTTGACCCCTTCATCGATGAGAGCGCCGATATCGGAATTACTTCTTCGACGGCAAACGTTTTCTTTACGGCGGGTTGTTCCCCGTAGATTTTTTTAACTCCCTCTGGTGTCAGGAATTTTAGAACCTGGTGAAGGGTCGAGGGCACTTCCATCATGTTTTGGATCCACGGCCTCCCGAACGGGGCGTTATACCTCATATCGCCCTCGATCACATGGAACATCATCTCTTGGATTATCCCGGCCACATTCACTAGAAAATGTATCTCGCCCTTAGTGGTTTCACATGCCATGTTGAAGCCGTTTAGTACTTCGGCCACAGGCACAACCTGATCCTGTAGGCCGCGTTATTCTATGACCCTCGATCGAATGATGTTGGCCGAACTACCTGGATCAACTAAAAAACGTTTAACTTGAGTCTTATTCATAAGTATAGATATTACCAGTGCGTCGTTATGGGGTTGCATGATTCCTTTAGTGTCCTCTTCATTGAAAGACAAGGTTCCTTTTGGTATGTAATCCCGAGTTCGCTTCTCCCTTGTGATCGATACCTTGGTACGTTTTAATACTGGTCCTTGGGGAACATCGACCACTCCAACAATCATGTGAATGGCGTGTTGTGGTTCTTGTTGCTCGTTCTATTAGTTAGAATCTCTACTCCTGAAGTGATTCTTGGCCCAAACACTTACAAGTTCCCGAAGGTGCCCGTCATTGAATAACCGGGCTACTTCCTCCCTCAACTGTCTGCAATCTTCCGTTCTATTTCCGTTGGTGCCATGATACTTGCACATTTGGTTATTATTTCTTTGGGATGGATTGGTCTGTAACGGTCGAGGTCATTTAGTATCCTTGATGTGTCCGATAGCTGATACGATGGCAGACACGTCAATATTAAAGTTATATTCTGACAATCGTGGTGCTTCTTTAGGTCTGGTATGCCTGTCAAAACCATTCTTGCTCATGAGCCCCTGAGAGCTCTGGCCTCGATCATTTCTCCTTTTACCTAAAACAGGGTTGCGCCCAGGTCCGTTTCCCCTACGATCTCCATTATATAGCTGGTAACGATCCCTGTTCGATCGTGGTTCTCGGTCTATGTCCCTCTTGACTCTGTCGACTGGCCTGGTAGGATAAACGGACCTGGAAGGATTCCCCCACTTTTCATCTTTGACTCTAATCTTTGATTGGTACCGATTATGCACATCGTCCCAGGTAACAGCTGGGTATTCGATCAAGTTCTACTTCAACTGCTGTGAAGCCACTGAGCTTTGTACATTTAGACCTTGAGTGAAAGCATGAATGGACCAATCATCAGCGACCGGTGGTAGATCCATCCGTTCCATTTGGGACCGAGACACAAACTCTCTGAGCATCTCGTTATCTTTCTGCTTTACCTTGAAGAGGTCCGACTTCCTAGTCTCGACCTTTATGGCTCCGGCGTGTGCTTTAACAAAAGAATCTACCATCATGGCAAAAGAACCAATGGATTTGGGTGGTAAATTATGGTACCATATCATCGCTCCCTTTGACAGGGTCTTCCTGAATTTCTTCAGTAATACAGATTCTATCCCGTCGTCCTTCAGATCATTCTATTTAATTGCACATGTTTAAGAAGTGACATGCTCGTTGGGGTCGGTTTTTCTATTATACTTAGGAATTTCTGGCATGTGGAACTTCTTGGGGATCGGTTTAGGAGCCGTGCTCTGGAGAAAGGGCTCTTGTAGAAACTTCTTGGAATCCAAACCCTTCAATATCGGTGGTGTCCCCGGGATTTGATCAACCCTGGAGTTATAGCTTTCCACATTCTTATCATTTTCTTCGATCTTATTTCCCATGATTCAACTCGCTTTGTTAGTTCCTCGAGAATCTTCATGATGGAGGGATCGGTCCCTGATTCATTTCCGTTCAATCTCCTTGAAACCGATTTGGCCCTGTGAACAACTTCCTGTGACGGCTCGGGCTCGATCCGGCTTGGTTCATGGTTCTGGTTTTGGAGTTGTGCTATTGCAACTTGTTGAGCCTGAAACATCTCGAAGCTCACCCGAAGGTTTATTCCCTTCTTCACCGCTATGTGTGCTCTAAGCGGTCGATCGAACATCCCTACGGACGCTACTCTCGGGATCGACAACCAAATTTGCATTAATGGCAACATGGGAGCTAATGTCGATTGGGTCCTACCGGAACTCCATCGAGGCCAACTGAAGGTACTTTGTTCCCCTGGGAGGCTATGTTGTCATTTTCATCATGATGACCGAAGTCATTATCCACGTGCGGGTGCTGCTTGAGAGTTCGACATGTTGATCCTGGAATCAAAGATACTCACAAGAACAAGTGTAAAATAGTGTGTGTTACGAAGGTTAGTACCAGACAATCACTATTATCCTTAGCCCCACGGTGGGCGCCAAGATGTTTATACTAAAAACGGATAACATTTGAATTTATACGTAGTTTTAAGGATATATTATATAACTTGGAACAAACTGAGAAAATATATAGATTGATACTGAAATAGACTGTAAAAATAAATAAATGCAAACCAAAAGAATCGTATAGCTGTGGCCCTCGAGTTAGATCACCCTCGAACCAAGTGAAGATTCTACTGATATATGATAGAGTAACAGAATATTGAAAGCTAAATGAAACGTGTATTGCTTTGTATTGTGTAAATGTAATGTGTTTTACAAATGATGAGACCCCCTTTATGTAGTAGGGGAGTCTTACTCTTTTTTTTTTTTTTTTTTGATAAAACTAACATTTCATTTCATCAAAAAATTATCTTTACAAAGCTAGATTAATGTTGACCATCAATCTCCTAATCACTATTACAAGAATTAACTATAGAAAAACACTATCATCAAATACAAGCTACTCCTAAGGGTAATTGTTTAAACTTTGCAATGCTTGTTTCCATTTGATGTTTGATGCTTGATCTCCCTTGGATGTGCATGTGTATAGCGCTCCTCGCATATCTCATCCACCTTGTATCTACCCTTGTTGAATTTGATGGAGTTTCTTTCGCGCCAAATACAATAGACTACCATCGTAAATGCTGCTGTGATGATACCTGCTTTGCAATTATTCCTTTTAGCTATGCTACTGATCTACACTAGTTCATCATGCCAGCTTCCAATTTTCCTTGTAACTCCCAGCCATCTCAGTATTTTTTTCCCATAATCTGCTAGTGTTTGGACATCCAAAGTAGAGATGATCAAATGTTTCCACAGTACTTGCACAGAAAACACAATCTAGTAGAACTTGGATTCCAAACTTGATTAGCCTGTCCACAGTTGCTATCCTTTGATGAATAGCCAACCATAGATGAAATTTGAATCGTGGATGAATCTGTGTGTGTAAATGAATGATTTTCCAGCCAACTTTTGGAAACTGAGGCCGCATCTGGATATAAGCTCTTTGTATTTGGAACCTGCCTTGTTTCACCAAGTCTGTCAGAGTTGAAATGGGACTGCCTTGTACTGAGTTCATCTGCACCAAGTCTCTCCTTTCCTCTATGATTTTCCTCACCACCCATGATGTTGTCTTAGGTATGTCCATTGATGTGATGTCTTTGTTCTTTATGTAATAACAGTGTGCCCATTTTATCCATAATACATCTTTTCATTGTCAATGCCCATAAATGTTTCAGAATTGCAGCTTTATTCCATATCCTCATAATGATGATGTTCAATCCCCCAACAACTTTTGGTTGACAGATCTTATCCCATGCTATCAATGCTTTCCTTGAAATGGCATTTGATCCAGTCCAAAGAAATGTCCTGCATATGGTCTGCATCATCTTCATGATCTTCTTAGGAAATAGGAAAATTTGAGTCCAGTATGTTTGTATTCCAAACAACACAGATTTAATCAGTTGTATCCTTCCAAAATAGGATAACATCCGAGCTGACCAACATCTTACTCTTTCAGTAATCCTTTCCACCAGTGGCAGGCATTGATGTATGTTCAGCTTCTTAGCAGACAGTGGAACCCCCAGGTATTTAAAGGGGATATACCCCCCTGTGAATCCTGTTAGATCAAGTAATAGCTCCTTGATATGCTGTGGAACACCAGCTATATACATTGAGCTATTGTCAGCATTAGCCTGCCATCCAGATGCAACAGAAAGCCTATTAAAGGCTTCCTACATTGTTTTTATTGAACTTGTGCCTACCCTGCAAAACATTAACAAATCATCAGCAAAACAAATATGTAATGTCACCCCTAGTTTTTCGCATCTAGGGTGGTATTTTAACTCCTTTAAGGTGGACAATTGGCTCATCTATATTTGTAAGTACTCCATTGCAATAACAAATAGATAGGGAGACATTGGATCCCCCCTAATCTCTCTCTTGGCTTGAAAAGGCTTGGTAAGGAAACCACTGAGTACTAAAGAGTACGACATTGTTGACACACATTCCATTACCCAATGGATGAACTTCTGTGGAAAGCCAAGGTCAGTGCACATATATCTAAGAAATTGCCAATCCAATGAGTCATAAGACTTTCTTATATCTACCTTGAGAACACAACTAGGAGACAGACCTTTCCTATTATAGCCCTTGAATAGCTCATGGCTAAATAGGATATTATCAATAATACTCCTTCCTTCTATAAAAGTAGACTGTGACTTCCCAATAATTATCTCAATTACTCTTTTGATTCTCTAGTCAGGATCTTGGCAATTATTTTATACAGAGTAGTGCAGCAAGCTATAGGCCTATAATCTTTCATTGTTGTAGGTGTTGGGACTTTAGGTATCAGGGTGATGGTTGTGCAGTTCCATGCTGGCTTCATTTTACCCGTATGAAAGAAGAATGAAACAGCCTCATAGATGTCTTGCCTCACTGTCATCCAGTGCTTAGTAAAGAATATAACTCTAAATACAGTAAGAAATCTCATGATTGGCTAATTAATCGGCATCTTCTTGATCCGTGCCGGAATTTCTGCAGTGATCCTCGCACGATTACGGATATTTCGGCTTTCTTATTTGACTCAGTAAACTTTCTTCAAGTCTCGCTCGATCTATGTTTTGCTCAGTCTCGATCTTGGCCGATCTCAATCTTGATCGGTCTCTGGGTCACGAGCTCAGCGATCTAACTTCGCACCACGGCTCGATATAACATGAGGTTGAACCTTCGCCTATCACGTTCCAGTCTCCATCAGTCATACGAAGGGCAAGCTCGGTTTTGATCGTGTATATATATATATATATATATATATATATATATGCAACTTGTTCTTCTTATCCATCGTAACATATAAAAGGTAAAATTTTCTGTTTTTACTATAAAGTATTTATATTTCTTAAAGAAGCATCAAGTGTTTATTCGGGCTTCTCATATTTAAGGTCAAAGTCTTAATTCGTCTCGACCCCCTTCCCAACCCCCAAACTCGAAGACGTTTACTATTTATTAATTAGTATGCGTGGAACCTGCATTATATGATTTACCGAGACTCATCAGACACAGTTACATGTATGCATCGACAAATAATATGTTTATATACTTGTGACTTCAGCATTGATCTAATTTCATGATTAGTTCTTTTTATATTTTTTCCTTATAAAAATAATCCAATTCTACCATTAATTCATGAGGTGGCCTCTCAGTGGGAAGATGGAAAGAAAAACAGATTTATTCTTTCAAGGTAAGTTAAACGATATGCCATTTTTGCAAGCTAACATATTCACTTCTTTTCCACTATTTTGTCTCCCTTTTTTATTGGTCCCAGAGGAAAAGAGTGCAGAACAAGATTGATATATATATATATATATATATATATATATATATATATATATAAATAACACAATGAGTAAGAAGAAAAAGGATATTAAAGATCGACAGGAGCAGTACCATACAAACAACTCTAGTAAAACAGAGGCTACCTAATAATCCCTGAGCTTTCTTTTAATATAACAAAACAATAGTTTAATTACAATTAGATGGATGTTACCATCTTAGTTTCTTTTTTATATTTTATATTGCAACAAACAATCAAGGTAAACAAAAGAAAAGAATATATATGTATACGGTAAAAATCAAGGCTATTCAATTTTACTATTTGATCGAGATTGGGACGTTGCATCAAAGAGTTGAGACGTTGAGTCTGAAATCGAAGCCTCTTTCTAGATCGAAGTCGGTATCAATCGAAGCCTAACGGAAAGAGCGAAATATCCGTGATTGGTCAGGGATCGTGGCGTGAATCTTGGAGTGGATCAAATCAGTAGCGGTTAATTGGTTGTTTATTCGATTTCCTTCGGTAATTAGAAGTATACTATAATTAGGAGACTCCCCTACTATATAAAGAGGAATTCCAGTCATTTATAAGGATCATTGTTCACTAAGAAAAAACTATACAATCATTTCTTTCTTGCTTATTGCTCTACTTACTGTTCATCAGAATTATTCTATCTTAATCGTTCATGTACTACTATCACCTCGAGGATATATCCTATCAAGGTCGAGGCTCAGCTTGCATAACTGGTTTGATTTATTTTACAGTTTAATTCAGTCATTAACTCACTTGTTTATCAATTGGTATTGGGTGAAATCACATATCCTTAAAATCACAATATAAGTTTAATTGTTATCCAAATTTTAGGGTAAACAGTTTGGCGCCCACCATGGGACTAGGATAATAGTGATTATTCAATACTGATTCTGATAACACACACTACTTTACGCTTGTTCTTGTCGAGCATTTTTTGCTTTCAGGTTAAAAACATGTCAAATTCACAAACCGCACCGACACATGGTGATAATAACCTCGGATTTCACGGTGAAAACGACAATGTGATTGCTCCAGGGGACGAGGTGCCACAAGCTGATCTCAGGGGAGCACCAGTTGCCAACCCAGTTAACGTTAGTTCATACATTGATTTGAATGTGAATCTAGGCACGGACCCCGAAGTGTACGCAGAGAAAGCCGATCTGGTGGTCAAGGTATACAGGGTGGAGGAGATGGAGGAGTCAGTCTCCAAGTGATATTCGAAATGTTGCAAGCTCAACAAGCCGCTATTGCACAAATACAAAATCAACATCGAACCCCGAGGGGGGCCGAACCGGAAGCCGCCCGCCGAACCGAGCCAGTACCAGAAAGGCCGAATGCAAGTGAATTGGAGACTGACCCCACAATAAGGAAAATGATCGAGGAGCTCACAAAACGAATTGAGCCGAGAGAGAAGAAAATTGAGGCAAATGATAAGAAAGTGGAAACGTACAACTCCAGAGTTGATCAGATACCAGGGGCACCACCAATTTTGAAAAGGATGGATTCAAAGAAATTTGTACAGAATTTGTTTCCTATAAGAGCATATCCGAAGCCCATTCCCAAAAAGTTTCATATGCCGGATATACCTAAGTATAATGTGACCACAGATCCAAACGAGCATGTCACCTCCTATACATGCGCCATCAAAGGTAACGATTTGGAAGATGATGAGATCAAATATGTTTTGTTGAAGAAGTTCGGAGAGACTCTATCGAAGGGGGAAATGATTTGGTACCACATATACCGCCAAATTTCATTGACTCATTTGCCATGTTAGCGGATTATTTCATAAAGGCACATGCTGGGGCCATAAAGGTAATGAAATGCTTAAGGAGTTCGTGTCCCGATTTCAAATGAAACGCATGGAGTTGCTACCAGTCAAAGATGATTGGGTTGTTCAATCCTTCACTCAGGGGTTGAATGAACGAAGTTCGATAACATTACGTCAACTGAAGCAAAATTTAATCGAATATCCGGCGGTGACTTGGGCCTATGTAGATAATCAGTACCAATCGATAATCAGGGTCAAAGATGACCAATTAGGAAATCTTCGGTTCCGTGTATCCGAATAGATCCGCAGTCAGAAGTCAGAGGGACATCGATAGGGAACCACAGACGAACAAAGACCGATATCAACTTTACATCACATATCGCAGAAACGGCGGCCCTGGACGCAATCCCGTCCGAAATGATCGGAGAAGTGATCGAGGACAGAGTTCTCAAGGACTTATGAGAAAAAATGGTTTTGATAAGCATGTCGATCCCACAGAGGCACCTCGATTGTTGAAGTATAACTTCAATGTCGACGCATCAGGTATTGTATCGGCAATTGGAAGAATCAAATACACTAGATGGCCTAGGCCCATATAGACCGATCCTTCCCCAAGAAACCCCAGTTTGATGTGTAAGTATCACGGCACACATGGCCTCCGAACTGAAGATTGCAGGCAACTAACAGATGAGGTATCTCGTCTATTCAACGTGTGCCACCTTCAAGAGTTCTTAAGTGATCGAGCCAAGAATCATTTCAGAGGAAGGGACGACAACAGGAAAAATGAGCAGGAAGAGCCACAACATGTGATCCATATGATCGTTGGCGGGATCCATAAGATCTCGTGTTCAAACGCACTAAGGTATCAATTACTAGGGGAAAATGGACACGAGATTATGTGCCAGAAGGCACCGTATCATTAAACTATGAAGAAGCAGAAGGAATTTCTCAACCCCTGAATGATGTTCTGGTAATTTCTATCTTTATGAATAAAGTTCAAGTAAAGCGTGTTTTAGTAGATCCAGGTAGCTCGGAAAATATCATCCGATCGAGGGTCATGGAGCAGCTCGACCTATAGGACCAAATCGTGGCCGCAGCTCGAGTCCGGAATTGTTTCAACATGGCCAGTGAAACGACTAAAGGAGATATCATTTTACCGGTAAATGTGGCTGGAACTATTTAAGAAACCAAGTTCCTTGTAATCGAGGGCGACATGAGGTACAACGCCCTACTCGGGAGGCCCTGGATTCACAATATAAGGGCATTCCATTCGAATCTTCACCAAATGATGAAATTCGCGACACCGGATAAGGTGAAAATGGTATAAGGAGAACAGCATGCTGCGAAGGAAATGTTCGCGGTCGATGAGGTGATACCAATATCGGCCAAAGGGATCGGAGGTCAAATGAAAACAAGAGACCAAATAGAAACCACAGCCACCAGCCTCGACTGAATCGGAGAAGTAGGGAATGGAAGAAGAAGATGACGATTATTGGATCCCTCGATCCTTCATCCGAAGATTCTGATGCCACCAAATCAACAGTCGAAGATGTAGAACAAGTTATATTGATCGATTATCTTCCCGAACGAAAGGTATACCTGGGTACGGGGTTAACCCCCGAACTCAGGAAGAAACTCATTAAATTTCTTATTGAAAACATGGATTGTTTTGCTTGGTCCCACAGACATGATAGGGATCCTGCCAGAAATAACAACACATTGATTGAGCCTGGACCCGAAGTTCAGGCCAGTGAAACAATAGAGAAGGCCCCAGTCTGAGGTAAAACATACATTCATCAAGGATGAGATAACTAAACTTCTTCAAGATGGGATCCATTCGGGAAGTAAAATATCTCGAATGGTTAGAGAATGTAGTCGTAGTCCTAAAAAAGGGAACAAACTTAGGATGTGTGTAGATTATAAGGATTTAAACAAGGCATGCCCCAAAAGACTCGTTTCCTCTTCCTAACATCGATCGTATCATTGACGCAACGACCGGCCACGAGATCCTTAGTTTTCTAGAAGCCTACTCCGAGTACAATCAACCTGAAAGATCAGAAAAAAGACTTCATTCATCAATAAGTATGGCATGTATTGCTATAACGTAATGCCTTTTGGACTAAAAAATGCAAGTGCTACCTACCAACGCCTAGTAAATAAAATGTTCGAAGAACAAATAGGTAAGTCAATGGAAGTATATATTGATGATATGCTAGTTAAGTCTCTACACGTAGAGGACCATTTGATACATTTGTAGGAAACGTTCAAGATACTGAGAAAATACAACATGAAGCTCAACCCCGAGAAATGTGCTTTCGGGGTCGGTTCGGGAAAGTTCCTCGGCTTTATGGTGTCAAATCAGGGGATCAAGATCAACCTCGATAAAATCAAGGCTATCGAAGACATCTCTGTTGTGGACAGTGTTAAAGTCGTACAAAGGCTGACATGACGAGTATATGCCTTAGGTCGATTCATCTCGAGATCGTTAGATTAGAGCCATAGGTTCTTATCACTACTCAAAAAGAAGAAAAATTTTGCCTGGACCCCAGAATGCCAGCAGGCATTGGAAGAATTAAAATGATACCTCTCGAGCCCACCATTGCTTCATACTCCAAAGGCAGATGAAAAGCTCTACTTATACTTAGTGGTCTTGGAAATTACAGTCAGTGGTGACCTAGTTCGAGAAGAGCAAGGTATGCAATTTCCTATTTATTATGTAATTCACACTTAGAGAAATTGGCACTTGCTCTAATAAGCGCCTCTAGGAAGCTAAAACTGTATTTTCTATGTCACCCAATATGTGTGATAACCACTTACCCGCTTCGTAATATATTGCATAAGCCCGAACTGTCAGGCCAATTGGCCAAATGGGCCGTTGGACTCAGTGGTATGATATTGAATATCAACCCCGACCGGCCATCAAGTCTCAAATTTTAGCAGACTTCGTGGACAACTTCATTCCAGCCCTCGTACCTGAGGTCGCAAAGGAACTTTTCTTAAAATCGGGTACTTCCTCAGGGGTCTGGACCCTTTTTACAGACGGCGCTTCAAATGTGAAAGGGTCCAGGCTAGGCATCATTTTGAAGCCTCCCTCGGTCAATACAATTAGACAATCTATCAAAACTTCTAAGTTGACTAACAATGAGGCCGATTACGAGGCCATGATTGCAGGTCTCGAGCTAGCTAAAATCCTGGGAGCAGAAGTCCTCAAGGACAAATGCGACTCCCTACTGGTAGTAAACCAAGTCAACAGAACCTTCGAGGTTCGAGAGGATCGAATGCAAAGGCATTTGGATAAATTGTAGGTAACATTTCATCATTTTAAAGAATGGACTTTGCAGCATGTACCTCGAGAGCAACACAGCGAAGCCGATGCCCTTGCAAATCTGCGATCATCAGTTGAGGACGACGAAATCAGCTCGGGGACTGTCGTCCAACTCTCAAAGTCATTAATCGAAGAAGGTCACAATGAGATAAACTCGACAAGCCTAACCGGGGATTGGAGGAATAAATATATTGAGTATTTGAAAAACGGAAAGCTTCCAACAGACCCTAAGAAACCAAGGGCTCTACGAACAAAAGCTGCTCTATTCCCATTGGCTGAGGATGGAACATTATACAGGAGGATGTTCAATGGACAGTTAGCAGTATACTTGGGACCAGGGAATGCGGATTATGTCCTACGAAAAGTTCACGAGCGTACTTGTGGGAACCACTCTGGCGCCGAATCACTAGTCCACAAAATCACTAGAGCACGATACTATTAGGCCAATATGGAGAAAGACACTAAAGAATTTGTTCGTAAATGTGATAAGTGTCAAAGGTATGCATGCACCAATGATTTTACCAGCCCGGAGAGCAACTTCATTCGGTCATATCCTCATGGCCATTTATGAAATGGGGGATGTATATCGTTGGCCCTCCGTCATCAGCCCCAGGTTAAGCTAAATTCATTTTATTTATGACTGACTATTTCTCTAAATGGTTTGAAGCGCAGGCCTTCGAGAAAGTCAGAGAAAAACAAGTTATAGACTTCATATGGGATCACATCATATGCCGATTCGGGATACCTGGCAAGATTGCATGCGACAGTGGAAAGCAATTTATCGGTAGCAAGATAACAAAGTTTCTCGAAGATCACAAAATAAAAAGGATCTTATCGACACCATATCATCCTAGCATTAACGGACATTCCAAATCAACAAACAAGACCATCATTCAGAATCTGAAGAAAATGTTGAACAACGCCAAGGGAAAATGGAGAGAAATTCTACCCGAAGTCCTTTGGGCATATCGAACAACATCAAAGTCTAGTACGGGGACAACGCCGTTCTAATTAGTATACGGTGCGAAGCCTTGATCCCCGTCGAAGTTGGGGAACCCAGCGCCAGATTTCGATACACAACGGAAGAATAAAATCACGAGGCTATGAATACTAGCCTCAAAATACTAGATGAAAAATGAGAAGCCGCCCTTGTTCGAATGACCGCGCAAAAATAACGCATCGAAAGATACTATAATCGGAGGACCAACCTTCGCCGCTTCAGAATCGGGGACTTGATTTTGAGAAAAGTCACCCTCAACACAATAAACCCTAACGAAGGAAAACTCAGCCCAAATTAGGAGGGACTGTATCAAGTCCTCGATATCATTGGAAAGGGATCTTACAAGTTTGGAACGATAAATGGAGAGCAACTACCAAACAATTGGAACATCTCACTACTCAAACGATATCATTGTTAAGGTATGACCTTCTCCTTTTTCATTTACATTTTACACTAACTTATTTTCAAGTGTTCGAGTGAACGTATCGAAGTTCTCATCAAGCAAGAAGATATTAGGAACTTAAAGCACGTGTTGCACTCTTTTTCCCTTTGACCAGTTTTTGTCCCAAATGGGTTTTTTTGGCAAGGTTTTTAACGAGGCAACCATTGTTCGTGTTGATTTAGAGTATCCGAGATTTCTTTACAATCAACCTCGAATACTGGGGGGCATCACCATCGGATGTTATATTTTCAAGGAAAATACTTCATGTCAATAGGGTCCCGATAGGAAAACTTTTTAATGGGCCAAACGGTCGAACGAACTGTGTCCGTATAGATTACTCGAACCCTAATTGAAAAACATGTACGCATGTATCAACTATTAAAAGAAGTACTTTTCCTTATCAGATATCTTGTGCCTTAATGAAATTTCCACTCTACAAGATCCACGCTTATGATTTTTTGTGAAAACGGGCTCAAGGTCCAAGTACAACTACACCTCAAATGACCAACCCCATACTCGGGGACTGCCGTCAAAATCAACATGTTCGAACTATCAGACTTTGAAACTGTAAGACCTCAAAGAAGCAATGCTCGATTTTATAGGCCAAGGACACCATACTCGGGGGCTAACACTTTGAACAAGTTCGAAATGTTATTGGGAAAATAAGCCCGAGAGGCATACCCAAAGGCTACGGCCAAACTAGCGCGGCTCGGAGACGTCCAAATTCTGCAATACAAACAGGCCTTTGAATTCTTTTGAAAATCGTTTCAGAAAAAAGGCTACCCTCGGCAAAATAATCAAAGGGCTTCGATAATATCAGCCCTCAAAAAATCTTAAGAGGTATTGAATTGTTTAAATACAAATTCGTGCTAAGGCATAAAAAGCAAAGGGGTTTTGATCAATATTAAACCCTCGTGGGTAAGAAAAAATTCATGCTAAGGCATAACGAAATTCTTATAAAATCTCTAAGCCGAAAAGGGGAAAAAAGCCATTCTTCTGAGGCCTTATCGGGAAGAGTCATTACATTTTTTAGTTCGAGAATCCGTTCTCACTCAATTCAAACCTAAGGGTTTTACTACTTCGAATTCGAGTAAAAACTCACTCGACTATAGTTCGAGAATCTGTTCTCACTCAATTCAAACCTAAGGGTTCTATTACTTCGAGTTCGAGTAAAAACTCACTCGATTATGAAAGCAATATTAGTGTGGCTTTGACCAAGTTTCCCAAAAATCAAAGCCTTAAACATATTATTCAAGGCATAAAGTATGCTAAACTTTTACAAGGTAGAAAACAAGTTTGAAATTATCAAAAGGCAAAAATTGAGATGAAATTCAAAAAGGAAATATTTTTATATATACTTGGACAAGAGTATTTACAAAGAACCGACAAGGTTCTACACAAAAAGAAAAGAAAAAAGTACAAGAGCCTTAACTATGCCTGGGGTGACTCCTTCCTCGGGGACAGATTCCTCCTCGGGCCCCTCACCATTATCGGACCCGCTCTTGATACCTTCATCGTCATCGTCATCGTCATCGTCATCATCGGAAGAGGCCAATAGTCTGGCATCGGCTTCGAGCATCTTCGCCTGAGCTATCTCCTCAGAAAGGTCGAAGGCTCGGGCATGAGTTTCCTCGAGGGTCTCCCTCCGAGATATGCACTTTACTAGCTCAACAGTCCATTGTGCTCAATTGGTAGCCTCCCTCAGTTATGCTTGGGCAGCCTCGACATCAGTCGGATATATGGCTACTGACTTGTCAGCCTAGGTTTTTTCTTTTTCGACCTCAATTTGGGCCTTAGCAAGTTAAGCCTCGAGTTCCTCGATTCTCTTGGAGTGAATCAAACACTTCTCCTTAGAACTCCGAAGTTGGACTTGGGTCGATGACAACTGAGCCAAGGCGGTCTCTTTATTGGTAGCGAAGCGGTCCATGCCTTTTTTCCACTTGTGACAGTCGGCTTCAGCTTGATCGACCTCCTTCCGGGATAGCTCGATTTTCTAATTTTTTTGCTGCAACTGTGACATCAAAACGTTATCTTCTACCCTTGGATCGAGCCCGTATTTTTTCGAAAGAATTGTTACCTATTTTTCAGCTCGGTTTCCTCCTTACGGGCCCTGGCCAAGTCAGATCGTAGGTCCCTAATCTCCTCATCCTTCTGCCTACAGAGGAGCTTGAGAGCATTTCTCTCCTCAGAAAGCCTTTGGAGATCGGCCTCACATTGTCTTAAGTCGGCCCGAGACTTAGATAAAGCCTGTATGAGAAAAGATAGAAGTTAGACAGAAAAAGGAAAAGTGAAAGAAAACTACAAAATTAATACTTACCCGACTCAGAAGTTGTTGGGACTCTTCGAAAAGGTTGGATGTGTCGTTAAGATCAAAGGCATATCTAACCCCACTAAAGCAATCCCGAAAGGGATCATCCTCACCAGGGACTCTGCCTATTTTAGGGGTCCTTATAACTCGAGCATCACTTATGGCCACCTCGGAAAAAGCCGGTAGAGAGGGTGAGTGACCCTTTGTCACTGCCCCAAGCGAGTCGCTTGAGGCGCTCTGTTAAGCTCTGGGGGTCTCGGAACCATCCCCCTCCGGTATATTTTTTGATGGACGAGGGATAACCTCGACCTCGGGTGATTCGGGGACTTTGCCTAAATCTTTCTTCGAAACCTACTTATCATGAGGTAGGGTCTCGGAAACCAACGCCGCAGAAGTAAGAAGAGGGAAACTTACCATGGTTCTTTGCTTCCCATTTTCCTTTTGCCAAGTCGCGCCAACAGTGCTCAGCATAGTAGAAGTCGAAGCCAACTTCCGAACCACTCCTCGAGGTCAGGAACTGCTCGAGGTATCCAAGCAACTGTTGCACGACAAAGGAAGATGTTACATAAAGCAAAAAATGGAAACATGGAAATTAACGAGTAAAGTGTTACTTACGCTTCGGGTACTATTCCTCGGGAAATGGCATTTTCTCCTTCGAGTTAAGGTCACAAGTCCTTACCCAAAAAAACCGAGCCATCCACCCCCGATCCTTGTCCTTATCGATACTCGAGAACAAGAACTTGATCGCCTGACGTTGCAGTTTAATAAACCCTCAAAAGTTTCAAGGGATGTATAACCTAATGAGGTGGTCGAGGGTGAACGGCAGCCCCTCGACTTTGCTAGTGAAGAATTGGAGCATGATCATGATGCGCCAGAAAGAAGGGTGAATTTGGCCAAGGGTCACTTGGTATATCTTGCATAAATCTATGATAATTGTATCGATGGGACCCAACGTAAAAGGGTAAGTGTAAGCACTAAAATACCCTTCCAGGTGGGTAGTAATGCTTTCTTCAGGAGAAGGGATCTCTACAACTTTGTCCCCCCAGTTGCGATCCCTTTTGACATCCTCGAGGTATCCCACTGTTATCGAGAAAATATACCTCGATACGTGCTCACATCGGCCAGGGATTGATGGAGGATTCTCGACTTTGAAGTCAGATTTTAGAACACACAGGCCGGGAACATACTCCCTAGGGAGCGGTTCCGCCGGCGTTTTATCATCGGCCGGCCGTGAAGAAGAAGAGGAAGCTTTCTCCTTTTGTGGAACGGTTTTGGATAAGCCATTATAGGAGTAGAATAAAGAGGAAAGTAGTAAGTTCTAATGGTTTGAAACTGGCGGAGATGGCCTAAGGAGTGATGTAAGAGAAGATATTAAGAGAGTTAAAGGCTTAGAATAACTGATGAAGATGAAAGTAAAGTTTGATTCAACAAAAATAAGCCATATTTATAGATTTATGGTGATGGTTCGATGGCGCTAGTGGCTGACCGCCCACTAACGCGCATTAATGGTTTGGGGAACTGTGCCGACGGGACGTTTCGGTCACTCCCATCGCTTACATTTCAAGGATGACATCACTGTCTATCGAGGTCATAGAAAAATCGAGGTTTAAATCGTTTCTTATCATTATATTCTAAAAAATAAGGGGACTATCTGAACACGGTAGAAATTAGGGTTATCTAATTTCACTATTGGTATGTTGCATCGAAGAGCTGAGACGTTGAGTCCGAAATCGAAGCCTCTTTATAGATCGAAGTCGGTATCAATCGAAGCCAGAAGATATAGACTTTGAGTAATCTCGGGATTGTTTAGTAACGGAAAGAGCGAAATATCCGTGATTGGTCGGGGATAGTGACGTGAATCTCGGAATGAATCAAATCAGTAGAGGTTAATTTGTTGTTTATATGATTTCCTTCTGTAATTAGAAGTATACTATAATTAGGATTCCCCTACTATATAAAGAGGAATTCAAGTCATTTGTAAGGATCATTGTTCACTAAGAAAAAGCTATACAAACATTTCTTTCTTGTTTATTGCTCTACTTACTGCTCATCAGAATTATTCTATATTAATCGTTCTTGTACTACTATTACCTCGAGGATATATCCTATCGAGGTCGAGGCTCAAATTGTATAACTGGTTTGATTTATTTTATAGTTTATTTCAGTCATTAACTCACTTATTTATCAATATGTATTGAGTGAAATCACATATCCTTAAAATCACAATATAAGTTTAATTGTTATCCAAATTTTAGGGTAAACATATGAGAACTACATTTACTCTTGTTTACCCCAAAATTGGGTAACAATTAAATTTATAAGTGGTTTTAAGTATGTGTTTTAATTCAACACGAACAATTAAGAATATCAAATAAATGAATTAGATACGAAATAAACAATCAAACCAATAGCGATGTTATGACCAAGCCTGAACTAAGATTGAACAGTGATCTCGTCCTCGATTGGACCCTCAGTTCGAGTCCAGTCGTGAATGAAGAACAGAACAAGTGAATAAGGTTCTCAACAATAGATAGAAGATAAAAGTAAACTCTTATTGCCTTGAATTGTGTGTTACGATGTGTGTTATCACATAAAAAACTTCCCCTTTATAAAGTAGGAAAGTATCAATCATAGTACAAGTCTGAAAAAGGTTAAAATCTTCGTTTCCCAATAAGTGTTGATCCATAATCGATATCGAGCGAGATTCGCGCCAGGATATCCGGTTGAGGGTAAGTATCATAGCCCCCTACCCGTCAAGCATAAGTGTTCACCGTGTCTCCCGAGGTTTAGATCTTACAATTAGATCGGGACATGTTGTTTTACCATGTCAAATGTCGGAGGTGCTATTCATTCTTTCAGGGTCTCGATACGAAGGTCCTCTGACCTCGACTGTACTCTTCCAGATCTGCTCTCTCCCTTCGTTCTCTCACCGGGGAACCAAGGTGGACATTCCCCCCGATTTTACATGTGTACACATAGTACACTGGTTCCTTCCTTCGTACATTACGACCGAGTTGTTGGGTCAATGAAACGTCCCATCCGCTGTGCCGTTCTAACTTCAGCCATGTGTCAACTGCCGTTTGACTATCCTCGAATGCGAAAAATCACGCATTAATTGTTTTTTCTTTATAAAAACTCCTACCATTTTTCATTTCTTCACTTTCCAATTCCAGAACTCTTCGACTTACCTTCGTATTCTCTACTTACCTTCAAATATTCATGCATTTCCCCTTAGACATTCATATCTTCATCCACCATCTTCATCCATTATCTTTGAATCTTCATCCCAGATCTTCATATCTTTGTCCCATCTTCATAATGTTCCTTCAAACCTTCATATTTCCCAGATTCCGATGGCAAAAACTTTCAATTTGGTGCCTCACCAAATTGCTCCTTCATCTTCCAACCCGGCCACAGTCGCAGATGTGACCATTCCTGAGGTGGCCCAGGAGCCTCCCTTGAAGAGTTTCGTACCCAAGAGCTGCTCCATCGGGATCGACTTCAACTTCGAGAAAGCCTCCAGTTAACAGGACCGAGACGAGGGAACATGGAGTTACATATTCTCCGTTGCCGAGAAAACACTACCCACAGTCGGTAGTTGGGAGGCCAAGGAGGTCTTCCATGCACCCAATGGTGAAATCAATACTCACGTGGAGGGGTACTTAGGTGTTTACACTTACCCCTTCACGTTCACCCAGGTGGAATCCATAGTCCTTGACTTCTGCAAACGGTACGAAGTGTGCCTTGGGATTCACCCGTCATTTTGGAGGATCGTAATCCTCCTACGACACTTTGTGAACAACACCGAATCACCTTGGTTCACCCTCGAACATATGTTTCGTCTATATAGCCCTCGAATCTTCAGAGGGGGGTTGATCAAGTTAGTTTGCCGATCAATAAATGCCATGTTCTCGAGCATCGACGAGGATCGGGATCGAGGATGGTAGGGGAGGTTCATTCGGGCAAAGATCTCATCCCTTCAAACTTCTTGTTGTTCCCTAAGAAGTGGAATACATCCCGTAAGTAATTCCCTTCTCGAGTATTTGTCATTTCCTTTTATTGTCTCTCTAATTGCTTGTGTTTTTCGTCGTGATGTTGTTGCCCAAGTTCTTAATGTAGTTCCTCGCTTCAAAGAGTGGATCGAGGGGATCCACAAACAGATGTCGTACTCCGAGTGCGCATGGTGCAAGATCGCGAAGGGAAAATGGGAGGCCTGTTACCGTGGTGAGGTTCTTTCCCGAAAGATTACCTTCATACCTTTTTTTTACACATTGCTAAGCCTTTTTTTTCTTATAGGTTTTCCCAAGACCACCGAACTCAAGCCGATGGATGAGGACGAGGATCCGTCCTAGCTTGCCGAACTCTCTATTTTGGGACAGCCCAGGGCTACTGCAAAGGAGGTGAAAATGAATAAGAAAAGGAAGTCCTCGGGCTCCACAGATGTCGAGGCAAAAAATAAGAAGGTGACCATCAGGGTCCGGAAGAGAAAAAAAGAGTACCAAGTTTAGGGTACCGGACTCTAATTCCCTCTACTGGCTCAGTGATTATCCTAAGGACAACGACCTTGATATCATTACTATGGGTGCACCTTCAACGAGGAGGAGCAAACGGAGACCAGGAAAAGTGACCACGAGGTCGATCCCCCTCTAGATCGGGAATCAGAGGGAGAGACAGAGGTCGCAGCCTCACAAGAAGCCACTTCTGTCCCGAATGAGGCGGCTGGTGTCATTGACATAGTTGAGACGTCATCCTATCCTGATTCCATACTCGAGAAGGTTCAAGAGGTCAAAGAGAAATCAAGTGAGACAGTGTCGAGCCCAGAAGATGCCCTCAACACGTTCTTTGATGGCATGGATATGGCCGCGCTGGAGGACTTTTCCGGGCTTGGTCACCTGGAGGTCCTGAAAGAAAATGTGCCATCGGGAGCGGGTGAGCCAAGATCAAACCCAAAACTAGTGAAGAACTTCCCTACTCCGGGCGTGGACCCTAAGCTACCTTCAATGCCCGGTGACGGAGGAGGACCGGGCAAAGATGAACGAAGGAGGCCTCAACCTTGAAGCGGCAGCACGTTGACCTGGTCGAGAAGGTAAAGATCTTCGAGGCTAAAAACGAGAAGCTACTTATGGTGACTAATAATGCAACTTTGTTGTTCCAAGAGAAGGTAGACTTGATCGACCAGCTTCGGACTGAGATGGATGAGGCCAAGGCCACGACGGAGGCGTGGAAGGGAAGAATGGACCTGCTGGCTTTGGAGAAAGAAGGTGAAAAGAGGAGCTGGCATCGACCAAGGACCAACTCCGGGTGGAAAAGGATAAGGTGATTAGTGATGTCGGCTAAATGATGACCTAGGGGCACAGCTGAACTCGGCCGCCATGGAACGAAATGTCCTAGAATATGCCGCACTGAGGTCCAAATTGGATGCAACCTCTACTGACGTCGAGGAAATGCTGGCCCAGTATATGGATGATATAGAGGTAGCCAAGTCCTGCTTAAAGATAAAGACTGAGTACATAAAGTGGCTATCCCGGAGAGAGACCCTTGAAGAGATCCATGCCTGAGTTTTTGACTTGTCGGCTGAGATTGAAGAAGCCAAGAGACTTGAGGTCGAGGTGAAGAAACTCTACAAGCCTGATGGTCTCGAAGGCTCCAAGGGTTCCAACGATTCTGGTGATGAGTCGAGCCACGGTGAAGACCAGGCATAAACGACATAGTTCTTTTTTTTAGTTTTCCTTGTATATTTTCTTTTTTGTTTATTTAGGTTGTTCTACCATGCCTTTGTAAGTATATTGTGGAATATATAAAACTTTCCCCTTTTGGCAATACCGTATCTTTACTTTCCAGAATCTATTTGCAATTTTTTATTTGCATATCGTTTTTAATGCCTTAGCATAAAATCAAATGTATACTAGAGAATCCATTCTTCGGAGGCCCAAATGATTTTGATGGCGACTCCGGATTACTTGTGTCTTCGAGTATTCGATAAAACTGAAGGTCTTTAAAATGCTTAAGTATCTTAGACGATGTATTTGCCGAGGGTAATCTTTTAATAGGTTTTGACTTTTTGTAAGGGCCTTACTTTCTGAGTACAGACTTCGGACGTCTCCGAGCCATTTTTTGGGTGTCCATATCCTTTCATATTCAGGAACTGCCTAATAGGTTTGGTGCCTCTAGGATTTGGTAGTCCGGGTCGTTCAAATTTTTATCGAACGAAAGTCCCCGAGTAGGGGTAGCGTATGGGCTTTAGGATCCAGTATCGAAGAAGAAAAATGCCCAATAATAAAGTGTAAGGGAAGTATAAATTTATTTCATTGCTTAATATGTAAGGTACATGATAGGAGGCACAAAAAGCTTGTGTCGTGGCTAGAGTGGACTATGTGGGATCGATTCACATGACTGTTTGACCCTTACAATGAATCCTAACCACCAAGCCTTAGCTTTTGATACATAAAATTTTCTTTCCCCTTGCTAACGATCTTAGTCTAGGGGTAATAGCCCCCGGTATTCGAGGCTGAACTTGTGAGGGATCGGATATTGTTGATTTGATGCAAACGATCATTGATTCTGATTTTGTTACATCTTGCGTTTTCGTACATTAAGGGTTCGTCTTCAGTTAATCGACGTAGACTTGGGGATTAGATTGCCTTGAGGTTATATACATTTATGTTATTTAAAACAAGTGATAAGTAAGTGTCGTTGAAGGTTGTCGATTTGGGATAAAATACGTCCGGGCTATAATAACCAGTATTTATGGACTAGTGACATACAAGGTATCCCATGACCATGATAGTAGGGTACGTAAAGTGTATTAAAAGTGAGTAGTATTTTAAGTAACATGGGATAATTATTAATTATGTGGATTATTTGTTAATGAGGGAATTAACAAGTTAATTAAAATAAGTGGGTAATTAATTAATAACATTGGGATAAGACTTAACCCCCCCCCCCCCCCACAAACGTGGAAAGCATCCCTTACATATCTAATGACTATTAATAAAAGTGGAAATGTGTCGCACTTTAAGAAAAAAAAGTGACACCAAGCTTGAAGTGTGGGACCTACCTAAGAGTTAAGAATAACATTTCTAATTCAAATCACTTTCTAATCTCTTAAAAGAGTTTCATCCAAGAACATACCAACGTTATAATTCAAATCACTTTCTTATCTCTTAAGAGAGTTTTAGCCAAGGAACATAGCAACGTTATTGAGAAATAGTTTTAGCCAAGATTATCTTTGCATAGCAACGTTATTTCTTCGAGCATTTCTATCACGACACAAACCGATGGGTCGCGACGGGCACCTGGTACCTTTCTCAACCAAGTGAAAACATAATGTATCTTTTTGTATCATGATATCAAAATTAAATGAGACAGAAAGGCTGCCGTAGGATAACTAGAATGAAACATGTAATACCATCTTATACATAAGACATACGAGCCTAAGACAAAAATAACCACTCGTATACTCAACATAGGCCGAGAAGTCCATACAATCTTTTACGTACATGACATTTGTCTACAAGCCTCTAAGAATATATAATTTTCATAAAGTTTGGAACAGAGTCCCTCCATACCAAACAATACATGTCTAAATCATACTAACCAAACAAGCAACTCTGAAGCAAATGGAGCGCACCAACATCTTTTGCTGAGCCGATAGCTTAGTTGGAGGACTCTCGACCTGTCTATTGGGACCTGCGGGCATGAAACACAGCATCCCCAGGCAAAAGGGACGTCAGTACGAATAATGTACTGAGTATGTAAGGCACATAAATAAATACATAACAGACATGGAAGAAATATAGAGTAAATGACTCAACCTGTAAGTCTGGATAACTCTATAAATCATGAAATAATTATAGTGTCATGCATATGTATA
Source organism: Nicotiana knightiana (assembly GCA_005239525.1). Classification (NCBI taxonomy): domain Eukaryota; kingdom Viridiplantae; phylum Streptophyta; class Magnoliopsida; order Solanales; family Solanaceae; genus Nicotiana; species Nicotiana knightiana. The sequence continues at coordinate 24,569 of ML398796.1, read as the reverse complement.
TGAATGTCATGTCGTGCATAGGTACATGTTTCATAACATCAGCTCCAAGGGCAGCCCATCATATCATCTCGGCCACTGTGGGCAGAATCATCAACGTATACCAACTGATCAGGTGGTGGTGCGTATATAACGCCATAACCTTTCTCATATCACATATACATATATATATATATATATATATATATATATATATATATATATATATATATATATATATATATATATATATATATATATATATATATATATATATATATATATATATATATATATATATATATATATATATATATATATATATATATATATATATATATATATATATATATATATATATATATATATATATATATATATATATATATATATATATATATATATATATATATATATATATATATATATATATATATATATATATATATATATATATATATATATATATATATATATATATATATATATATATATATATATATATATATATATATATATATATATATATATATATATATATATATATATATATATATATATATATATATATATATATATATATATATATATATATATATATATATATATATATATATATATATATATATATATATATATATATATATATATATATATATATATATATATATATATATATATATATATATATATATATATATATATATATATATATATATATATATATATATATATATATATATATATATATATATATATATATATATATATATATATATATATATATATATATATATATATATATATATATATATATATATATATATATATATATATATATATATATATATATATATATATATATATATATATATATATATATATATATATATATATATATATATATATATATATATATATATATATATATATATATATATATATATATATATATATATATATATATATATATATATATATATATATATATATATATATATATATATATATATATATATATATATATATATATATATATATATATATATATATATATATATATATATATATATATATATATATATATATATATATATATATATATATATATATATATATATATATATATATATATATATATATATATATATATATATATATATATATATATATATATATATATATATATATATATATATATATATATATATATATATATATATATATATATATATATATATATATATATATATATATATATATATATATATATATATATATATATATATATATATATATATATATATATATATATATATATATATATATATATATATATATATATATATATATATATATATATATATATATATATATATATATATATATATATATATATATATATATATATATATATATATATATATATATATATATATATATATATATATATATATATATATATATATATATATATATATATATATATATATATATATATATATATATATATATATATATATATATATATATATATATATATATATATATATATATATATATATATATATATATATATATATATATATATATATATATGTATATATATATATATGTATGTATATATATATATATGTATGTATATATATATATATATATATAATATAACGCCATCTATTCATGTATATATATATATAATATAACGACATCTATTCATGGGTCAATGTGCATGTATAAATACATGAAATGCATATAAAATACGTTAATAAAACCTCTCGGTATGTCATAAGACCATTTTGACTATGATTAATACCATGAAATAAACTTTACCAACTTACGTATTTTTGATACCCATGAATAGATGATAGAATAATATGACATATGGGAGGATAAGAATATACACATCTCTAGAATTTCTACGAATAGAAAAATTTATGGAAATTGTGCATTTTCTCGTTTCGTTCATGTCGTATAGATCATACCAAAAGGAAAGAAAGGATAGACTTAACATACCTGGAGTAGGGGAAAATTCGTGTGATATTCTTGAGAAGGATTACACCGCACTCCCTTAAAATCAAAAAATCCCGGTGCTATAATAATATGGAGTGACTATCATCCTTGGCTTTGTATTCTGAATAATTCGTTTGCCAACTTAACTTAGGTATTCAAGATCACAATTCTTTGAGTTTTTATAACCCCACCTACGAAAATGGGTTCTTTCAAGATTAAAATTTTGTGCGTTTGGTATCTTGTATAACCCCCACTTTCCAAATGGCTTTTTATTAATTCAAGACAAGGTGTAGGGATAACTATTAAGCCCTCTCTCCATGTGTTACCTTAATAGCTTGCCCAAAGTCAAGTCATCTCCACTTCTCATTTACTTGCTGCCACGTGGGGGGCTTTGTCCCCACCCACAATTATTCACAAATTCTTAATTATATGGTTAATCTCCCATTAAATTAATAATTAATTAATTACCCACGTGATTAAGAATTATCTCAAATTACTTAAAATATTACTTATTTTTAATACACCCTTATACATCATACTATTATAGTCATATGGTACCTTATATGACACTAGTCCATGAATACAAGGTATTATAGCTTGTAGCGTATTTTATCCCAACATGTCAAACTTGGATGAAAATTTATTTTCTTTGACTTGCCTCCCTTCTCACCTTCACGAATTTACTCATCACTTGTTTGAAATAGCATAATGTTTATAATCTCAAAATAATCCCATTTCGAACTTACGTTAATTAACTTACGACGAAACTTTAACATACGAAAATGCGTGATGTAACATCTCATTCCCGAGTTATCATCAATTCACTTACGACATATTTTCACGTACAAAAGTATGGGGTGTAACAATTTCATACAGATTTTTTCCTACTCCGAACTTGTCGTCACATCTTTTGTCGAAATTAACGTGTGTTAAAGGAATTGTCAAGAAAATCGGCTCAGGTAAGTTAAGGCTATCCCGTCTTTCTTTTGGCATGATCTATACGACACAAATGATACGAGCAAATGCACAACTTCCATAAATGACTCTATTCATAGAAGTATTAGAGATGCCTATGTTCTTAATTCCCATATGTCTTATTATTCTATCGTCTGTTTATAGGTCTCAGAAAATACGTAAGTTGATAAAGTTTGTTTCGTGATATTAATTAGAGATATAATGGTCTGAATTTCTGAGAGATTTTATTGATGTAATTCTCATGCATTGCATTCATTTACATTGACCCATGACAAGACGGCGTTATATACGCGTATATATGTATATGGGATATGAGAAAAGGTTACGACATTATATATGCACCACCACCTGATCAGCTGGTATAGGTTGATGATGTTGCCCACAGTGGCCGAGATGATATGATGGGATGCCCATAGAGGCCTAATGATGTTATGTACACCTATACCTATGCATGACACGACATTTATACGCACGTGCATGACATTATAAATGTTTTAGGATTTACAAAGTTATTATGAATTACATGCGGAATTATTTATTCCATGTTTCATCTTTGTCTTTTATGTACTGATTTTCATGCCTTACATACTCAGTACATTATTCGTACTGAGTCCCTATTTCCCGGGGCCTGCGTTTCATGCCCTCAGGTGCAGGTAGACGAGCTGACGGTCCCCCTCCTTAGAATCCTTGATCAACGAGAGTTGGTGTGCTCCATTTGATCTGGAGCCGCTTTTGACCTTGGTACGATATATTTGTATGCATATATGCGTATGATGGGGACAGTCCCATCCTTGTACAGTTGTATATTCTAATAGAGGTCTGTAGACATGTATAGTTGGACGGTATGTGGCCTTGTCGGCTTCCAGTTTTGGGTATATTGCTGTCTATAGCAGCCTTGCCGGCTCGCCCCACTTTATTCTGCAGTATATGTACATATGTCTTTTGGACAGGTTTCCCTCACGTATGTTATTCATGTTTATTTCTTAGACACATGCTTAAGGATGTTTGACATGTAGGACTCGGGAACCCGTCGCGGGCCATCGATTTGGGTCGTGACAGATTTAGAGCCGGTCTCCAAATCTAAAGTGGCATGTTTTACTGTTGCCTCGTTTAAAACATTGCCGAAAAACCCACTACGGGACAAAACCCGTTCAAGGGAAAAATAGTGCAACTTGTGCTTTCAGACCTAATAGGCACATCTGCCCCTAGTCAAGTACCTGCATACGTTAGTTAGTAATGTAACAAAATTAAAAAGGAATTATGTTCGTACCTTAGCAGTAGTACCGTTTTAAGTGTGCCATGTTCTACTTGTTTGGTAGTTGTACACCGTTTCTCGCTTCGAGTTTATATGAGCCTATGCCGGTTATTTCGACAACTCGATATGGCCCTTCTCAATTCGGACCCAATTTCCTTTTGTTTAGGTTCGTGGTGTGTAGTGTTACCTTTATCAATACCAATTCCCCAACTTGAAAATGTCGGAGGTTGGATCTTGAGTTACAGTACCTTCCTACTTGTTGCTTCTAGGCAGTCAACCAGACCATGGCGACCTCCCGCCTCTCTTCCAACAGTTCCAGGCTCGTGATCATGGCCTCAGCGATTGACTCTTTGGTAGTATACTGAAACCTGAGGCTCGATTCCCCCTACCTCAACTGGTATTAATGCTTCAGCTCCAGGGTGGCCTTGGTGCTCGATTTCAAAGTCGTACAGTATGCCCACAGGACTTCGGCAAGATTTCCTTCCATTTTTTCCTTTCGAACTGGTTAACCTCTTTTTCAGGTCTTAGAGTATAGTTTTGTTCATTGATTCCGCCCGTTACCCCAGGGTCATAAGGCGTCGATAGTATCTTCTTGATCTTGTGATATTCGAAAAACTTACTCACCTTGTTGCCGACGAATTGTTTCCCGTTGTCGCAAGTGATCTCGGTCGGTATCCCAAATCGACATATTATGTGATCCTAGATTAAGTCAATGACTTTTTTCTCTTGGACCTTCTCGAACACCTGAGAGAGGACTGACGATGTCCATCCTAACATCATAAATGACCACAGAGAGAGGACCGAGTGGACCATCTCTCCCTCTTGATGGATCATAGAGGCGTGTCTTTGGAACTCGTCGCATTTTCATACGAAGTCTTTCGCATCCTTTTCCATTTAATTCCAGTAGTAGTCGGCTCTGATTAGCTTCCGAACTAAGGAGTCTGGCCCTCAATGGCTCTCGCAAGTGTCCTCATGAACTTCTTTCATGGAATATTCGGTCTCTCCCGGCCATAAGCATCTGGCTAGTGAATTGAAGAAGGATCTCCTGAATAATTCCCCTTCGACTAAGCAAAATCTGGCAGCCTTGGTGTGCAGGGTCTTGATTCCTTAGGATCCGATGGTAATTTTCCCGTCTTCAGGTAGTCTATGTATTTGTTTCTCCAATCCCAAGTCAAACTTTTCGAGTTTACTTCGGTGTGACCTTCTTCTACCACCGAGTTTATCAGTTGTACCACTTCCCCCGAGCTGAATTCATCAGAGTCGACAGACGACCCCAAGTTGGCTAGTGCATCGGCCTCACTGTTTTTATCTCAGAGTACATGTTGCAGAGTCTATTCCATGAATTGATGCGGGGTCACTTGCAATTTGTCCAAGTACCTCCAAATCTATTCTTCGTTTACTTCAAATATTCTGTTGACTTGATTTACGACGAGGAGGGAGTCGCATTTGACTTCGATTACTTCGATCCCAAGGTTCTTAACAAGTTCTAGACCTGCAATCATGGACTCATACTCGGCTTCATAGTTAGTCAACTTTACAATTCTCATAGACTTCCTGATTACGCTTTCCATAGGTGGTTTTAACACGATATCGAGCCCGGACCCTTTCGCGTTAGAGGCACCGTCCGTGAATAGGGTCCAGATTCTTGAATTAGTCCCCGAGGTGAGAAGCAACTCCGTCGACTACGGGCATTAAGGTCGGCAACGAAGTCTGCCAAAATTTGATATTTTATGGCAGTTCAGGGTCAGTACTTGATATTGTACCCGCTAATATCCACGGCCTATTTGACCAACCGGCCCGAGATCTCGGACTTATGCATGATATTCCTCAGCGGGTAGGAGGTTACGACACATATAGGGTGGCATTGAAATTATGGTTTTAGCTTCCTGGAAGCGGTTAGCAAAGCGAGTGCTAACTTTTCCAAGTGAAGGTATCTTGATTCGGCATCACCTAGAGTTCTACTGACACAGTAAAGAGGAAATTTTGTACCTCTTCCTCCCGGACCAAGACACCACTTACTGCCACCTCGGAAACCTCCAAGTAGAGGTACCGTTGTTCGTCTACCTTCGGAGTCTGCAACAGAGGAGGGCTCGACATGTACTGTTTGAGTTCTTTCGAAGCTTGTTGGCATTCCGGAGTCCAGGAAAAAATTATTCTTCTTTTTTAATAGTGAGAAAAATCGGTGGCTCTTTTCCCAGGACCCCGAGATGAACTGGCCCAATGCGACTATGCGCTCATTCAGTCTTTGAACTGCTTTGATGTTGTCTACTATGGTGATGTCTTCTATGGCCTTATTTTTTTGGGGTTGATCTCTATCCCCTAATTGGATACCAGAAAATCAAAGAATTTTCCCGAAACGGCCCCGAATGCGCATTTCTCTAGGTTTAGCTTCATGTTATATTTCCTTTGTATGTCGAAGGTTTCCTGTAAATATTTCAAATAGTCATCTTCTTGCAGGGACTTGACCAACATATCGTCAATATAAACTTCCATTGATTTTCCTATTTGCTCCTCGAACATTCGATTAACTAGGCGTTGGTAGGTGGCACCGATGTTCTTTAACCTAAATAGCATCACATTATAGCAGTACGTGCCGAATTTGGTTATGAAAGAAGTATTTTCTTTATCGTATGGGTCCATGCGAATTTGGTTGTATGTGGAGTAGGCGTCGAGAAAGCTAAGTATCTCGTGCCTGGCCATTGCGTCGATCATTCGATCGATGTTAGGCAAATGGAAATAATCCTTAGGGCATGCTTTGTTTAGGTCTTTATGATAAACACACAACCTTAGTTTATTTTCCTTTTTAGGAACTACCACTACGTTAGCTAACCAATCCGGGTATTTAACTTCCCGGATGGATCCTATTTTTAGAAGTTTAGATACCTCATCTGTGATGAACGCATGTTTGATCTCGGACTGTGGCATCCTCTTTTGCTTAACCATATGGAACTTCGATTCCAAACTTAGCTCGTGGGTGGCTAACTCCGGTGAGATCCCTGTCATGTCAAGATAGGACCAAGCAAAACAATCAACTTTAGCTTTAAGAAAATCAATAAGTTTTTTCTTGAGCTCTGGGGTTAACCCCGTGCCCCGGTATACCTTTCGATTTCGTAGGTTTTCGATTAATACGAATTGTTCCAACTCTTCAACCGCCGATTTGGTGGCGTTAGTTTCATCAGAAGCTATGAAGGATCTCGTGACGCCGTAATCTTCATCCTCGTCTACTCCTTGTTCCTCCTATTTCTCCGGTTCGACCGAGGCAGGTATCAGTGATTGCTATTTAATCTCGTCATTTCTGGTTGGTTTCGTGTTCCTTGATGTTGAAACAGCGGGCACCGGGACTACCTCGTCGACATCAAACATCTCCTTTGCGGCTAGATGTTCTCCATAGATCATTTTGACTCCCCCTGGTGTGGGAAATTTCAATGCCTGGTGCAAGGTTGGGAGTCCCTCTAGTTTTTGAACCATAGCCTTCCGAATAAAGCGTTCTACCTCATGTCCCCCTCGATCACGTAGAACTTTGTTTCTTGAATTGTCCGGGCGGTGTTTACTGGCAAGGTTATCTCTCCTTTAGTGGTCTCACATGCCATGTTAATTCCATTCAATACCCGGACTGCTAGTACAATTTGGTCCTGCAACCCCAATTGTTCTACGACCCTTGATCTGATGATATTAGCCGAGCTACCTGGATGAATTAGCACAAGTTTAACTCGATATTTATTGGTAAGCATAGATATTACCAGTGTATCATTATGAGGCTGTATGATCCCTCGGCATCTTTATCGCTGAACGAAATATCTCCCTCCAAAAGATAGTCCCGGGTGCGTTTTTCCCGTGTGATAGATACTTTAGTATACATTTTATCATCGGTCCTTTTGGAACATCGAGTCCTCCAATGATCATGTTACGTGCTGAGGCTTCTCTTGTTCGACATGTTTGTTGGTGTCCCGTTCCTGAAGTGGTTTTTGCTTCGCTCGCTCAGAAATTCTCAGAGGTGCCCGTTTTTGAATAACCGAGCAACTTCTTCTCTTAATTGTCGTAAATCATGTGGCCATGAGTGACATAATACTTACACATCAAATTAGGATCTCTCTGGTAAGGATCATACTGTAATGGTCGGGGCCACTTGGTCTCTTTGATGAACCCAATGGATGACACGATGCTGCCAGCGTCCACGTTGAAGTTGTCCTCGGACAATATTGGGCTTCCCTACTCCCAAGTGGCCTGTCGAACCTATTTTTTCTCATCAAACCTCGGCCACCAGGACCTCGATCGCTTCTCTTCTCGTTTCTGGTGGGGTGACACCTAGATCCATTTCCCCTCCAGTCTGTATGGCTGATATCGATCTCTGACCGATCTTGGATCTTGATCAATGGCTCTCTTAGATCTATCATCGGCTCTGACGGGGTAATCTGACCCAAAAGGGGCCCAAATTGGTCGTCCTCGACTCTAATTTTTGACTGGTACCTGTTGTAGACATCATCCCAGGTTACCGCCGGGTACTCCACCAAATTTTGTTTTAGTTATTGAGATGCCAAGGAACTTCAGGGATTGATCCTCTGAGTGAATTCCTGAACGACTCAATCATCCGCAACCGGTGGTAGGTCCATTCATTCCATCTAGAACCTTGACACAAACTCCCTGAGCATCTCGTTATCCCTCTGTTTGACCTTGAAATGGTCTGACTTTCTGCTTGCGGCCTTGATGGCCCCGGCATGGGATTTTACGAAAGCATATGCAAGTATAGAAAATGAATCAATGGAATTTAGGGGTAAGTTGTGATACCATATCATTTCTCCCTTGGACAGAGTCTCCCCAAACTTCTTCAGTAGCACCGACTCGATATCATCGTCTTCCAGATTATTCCCCCTGATTGCGGATGTGTAGGAGGTCACATGCTCATTTGGATTTGTGGTCCCACTATATTTGGGGATGTCGGGCATATGAAACCACTTTGGGATTGGATTTGGTGTCGCGCTAAAAAAAAAGGGCTTCTAGATTAATTTTTTGGAGTTCGATCCCTTCAATATCAAGGGCCCCCGGGATCTGGTGGACCCTGGAGTTGTTTGTTTCCACCTTCTTGTCATTAGCCTCAATATTTTTCTCAACCGACTCCGTTTTTTTGTAAACTCTTCGAGAACTTTCATAACCTCGGGATTTACCCCAGGCTCGGCTTCACCCAGTCTCTGGATAATTTGCTCGTCTCTTCGAATGCTTTCTCGGGATCATTTGGGGTCGACCCTGTTGGGGGCGTGGCTTTGATTCTACAGCTGCGTTATTGCCACTTGTTGAGCCTGCAACATTTCAAAAATTATCCGTAGGCTTACCCCATCACCTTCACCTTCAGGCGCTTCTCGAGATTTTGGTCCGGGTCCCTCGCGAACACTATTTTCGGGATCAGTTGGCAAATTGATGTTGATGTCTACCTATGAGTTAGCATCGATCGGGTCAACAGCAGGGACACCGTTGGGATCGCTAGGAGACTCATCATTGCGGGGCACCTATTATTATTTTTGCCGTGATGGCCAGACTCATCGTCAACGTTTAAGTGAGCAGGCTGAGAGTTTGACATTTTTAGGCTGACCCAAAATTATGATTTCAAAGAACAAGCGTAAAACCTGGTGTGTTATGGAGATTCGTATCAAATCACCACAATTATCCTTAGCCCCACGATGGGCGCAAAACTGGATATGTGGTTTAATTCAATACGAACAATTAAGAATATCAAATAAATGAATAGAGACGAAATAAACAATCAAACCAATTGCGATGTTATAACCAACCTGAACTTAGATTGAACAGTGACCTCGTCCTCAATTGGACCCTCGGTTCGATCCCACTCGTGAATGAAGAACAGAATAAGTGAACAAGGTTCTCGACAATAGCTAGAAGGTAAAAATAAACTTTTATTGCCTCGAATTGCGTGTTACAATGTGTATTATCAAAGAAAAACTTCCCCTTTATATAGTAGGAGAGTCTCAATCCTAGTACAAGTCTAAAAAAGATAAAAAAATCTTCTTTTCCCGGTAATTGTTGATCCTTAATCGATATCGGGCGATATTCACGTAGTGATATCCGGTTGAGGGCGAGTATCATGTCTCTCTACCTGTCAGGCATAACCGTTCACCGTGTCTCCCGAGGTCTAGAACTTATAATCAGCCTGGGACATGTCGCTTTACGATGTCCAATGTCGGAGGTACCGTTCACTCTTCCAGGGTCTCGATGCGAAGGGCCTCTGACCTCGACTGCACTTTCCCGGATCTGCGCTCTCCCTTCGTTCTCTCACCGGGGAATCAGGGTGGACATTGCCCCCGATTTCACCCGTATACAACCCTAACCAGAAGATTTTGAAAGTAAATTCAAAAATATAATAATGTTTGTAGGGTGAATGAAATAATTAAAGTTGATGATGGTCGTTCCTCTTAAGGTCCCAAGTCAAAAAGGAAAGCCCCTGGTAACAAGTAACCACCAGATTTTAACTAAAACACTTTCTTTTTCAACAGTCCCAATGCTTTTCTGAATTCTATGTTAGTCCCTTTCTTCGCTTCAAATGGAACCGAAAAATACTCTTTTTCTTTATTTGAAAGTAGTTTTCTATAATTTCGTTATATAGAGTTCAATGAGTAAATATTGCATGGGGCGTCATATTTGGTCGCTTTTTTTAACTTATATCTGCTTTATTTTTCCGTTTATATCCGTTATTATTTTTTTGTTAAAAGAATTTTATAAAGACGGTTTTGCGCTTCTTTAATAAAAGACTATTGACAAAATTGTAGACTGTAGGAATAAATTTCAGTATATTTTGGTATGAAGTTTTAGCAAATGAACTAAATAACTTCAGCATGCATTAGAAAATTACATACAGCAGGACAAAAACATAAGCATGTTTAGGCTGAAGTTTTAGCAAATGAACTTAAAAATTTAAAAATTGCATGGGGCGCCCTATTTCGTCGCCTCTTCTTAACTTATACCCATTTTATTTTTTTGTTTACATCCGTACCCATTTTTTTGTTAAAAGCGTGTTAAAATATGATTTTTCCCTTCTTTAATAAAAGACTATTGACAAAATTGTAGACTACATGACAAGACTTCAGCATGTTTTGGTATGAAGTTTTAGAAAATGAACTAAATAACTTCAGCAGCAGTTGAAAAGTTCATTATAAAACTACATACTGCAGGACTAAAACTTAAGCATGTTTAGGCTGAAATTTTAGCAAATGAACTAAAAAACTTCAGCTTGTTTAGACTTAAGTTTCGGATAAAACTCATGACAAAACTGTAGGCTGCATTACAAAACTTCAGCATGTTTTGGTATGAAGTTTTAGCAAATGAACTAAATAACTTCAACGTGCATTAGCAAAAAATCTTTAAAAAATTACATACTGCAAGACAAAAACTTAACCATGTTTAGTTTGAAGTTTTAGCAAATGAACTAAAAAAACGTAAGCATGTTTAGTCAGAAGTTTTAGTAAATGAACTAAATAACTTCAGCATGTATAGTCTGCAGTTTTAGCAAATGAACTAAATAACTTCAGCATGCATTAGCAAAAATTAGAAAATTACATACTGCAAGCCAAAAACTTAAGCATGTTTAGTCTGAAGTTATAGCAAATGAACTATAAAACTTAAGCATGTTTAGTCTAAAGTTTTAGCAAATGAACTAAATAACTTCAGCATGTTCAGAATGAAGTTTCGGATAAAACTCATGACACAACTGTAGACTGCAGGATAAATAACTTCAGCATGCATTAGCATGAAATTTTATCTTCAATGTGAAACAACTTCATTCTATATTAGCATGAAATTTTAGCTTCAACGTGAAACAACTTCATGCAAGTGTGATTCTGAGAATGAATCTGGACAAGTTTATGGTTTTTGATAAAGTTGCTGAGATGAGAGGAGGGGATATTTTTTTCACGAATGAGGTTGTAGATCATGCTGTAGACACTGAAATTTTAACAGATCAAGATAAATCCTAAATTCAAGACAACTCTTGAAATATTAGAAATCTATAAGGGTTACTTGGTGGCTACTCCAAAACCCTAATGCATGCCTATAAATAAGGCTACATATGTCGACGATCTCAGCAATTCCATAAACTCACGGAATATGCACTAAGAGATTAAACAAGAGATCTCCGAAATTCCATGAAACTCTTGGAATATTCATTAAGAGACTAAAGACATGTCAAATATGTCTTGCTCAAAGTCCTATGTTCGAGAAATACGCTGCTAAGGCCCTCGAACCATGGAGATAATCAGGAGAGAAGAATCAAAGGATAAACAGAGTTGTTACCCACAATGTCTATCAATAAAATCTTTTTTCTTTATAGTTGTTTGTGATTGCAGTTTTATTTTTCTACAACAATTTATTGCAAACAAATTCTACAAATCCCAGAATTTGTAGACAATAAATTGCGTCGAGAAAATAAAATCAGGACCGAAAATATCGCAACAATCGTAGTATTTTATTTCAAATAATTGAGTGTACAATCTCTATGAATCCTCTGATTCTTCTTTTCACTAGTAAATAAATTCAAGGGCCTTTGAGCTTGATCTTGAATCTATATTTGTTGTCACGAACGATGATCTTGAATTCAACTAGCACGAACTTTGATTAGAACTAGTACTCCTTGAATCTTGACTTGTTCTTCGTTCTTGAGCTTGAACTTGAACTTGAACTTGAACTTGATTACTTGAAGTTTGAAACTTGTAGAGAAATTTCCCTTTTCTGAGTTATGAAGACCCCTATTTGTAGTTGTGGAAGGAAAAAATTATGATAAGAACAAACTCTTTCCGACCAATCAAATTGAAGTGTGACATGACCGTATTTGATTGGCCAGAACATGTCACTTCACACATGACGCGATTTCATTGGCCTTTTAATGTGACTTGGCATGCTTTGTCATTTTGACACGTGACTTGATCTCATTGGCTCTTCTGTTTGATTAGGCGTGCCACGTCATTTGACACGTGAGCATCCATTTGGGCCTCTAGGAAGATGAAATCTTGGGCCTAATGAATTTGGCTCATCACTTTAGCCCAATTAAATGGACTAGCCCAATGAATTAAGATTTATTTATTTAATCCATATATATTAATTCAATTATATTAGCCCGTAATATTTATTTGGACTAATATATCTTGAATTTAAAACATAATCCAATTATTTTATAATTTTAATAAAATTTAAATGACTACACACGCAATTAATGCGTGATGCAGGTTTTATATCTTTTGCAAGGGGTGTAATTGTTATATTATTATGGATTTTTTGTCAGCTGATTACCAAATTAATAATTTTTAAAAATAGGGTATAGGTTAAAAGGTGACACAAATATAGGGTAGACTGCAAATCCCCCATTCAATGACGGGCTCATCCAGATTTATTTAGTTTAGAGTCTATTAAAAATGAAAGTACTCTCTTTCCGGTGAGGGCGTATTCAGGATTTCAACAACATAGGCGCTACTACCTTTAAGATGGATATTTAATTTAACTATCTAATTTTTTTACGATACAATGAATAAACTATAACTAAAATAATTAGCATAATTTACATCCTCGGCGAATTTTATTACTTAGAAAACTATCAATAATAGCATCATCACTTAAAACTTTAAATACCTTACATTCTATATAACAAACTAAAAATTATTAATAAAAACTCTTCATCAATCCTATTAGGTAGATCGTTTTTATGTACTTATATTTCCCTGCAAATATGCTATTTGCATTTTTTGCTTATAGTGGGAAGATTAATTCTACTACTCCCTCCGTTCAATTTATATGAACCTGTTTGACTAGGTATGGAGTTTAAGAAAAAATGAAGACTTTTAGAATTTGTCGTCCTAAACAAGTCAAAAAGGGGTCCAGACTATTTGTGTGATTATAAATGTTTCTTATTAAGAGCAGAGTTGAGAGTTTAAACTAAATCGTTTCCAAATTTAGAAAGAAATTATTCTTTTTGAAACAGATCAATAAGAAAATAGGTTAACATAAACTGGAACAGAAAAAGTATCTTTTTCTAGCACTTCATTTCTCGACAAGATGTAAAGGTTTTCTTGATAGATTAATATTCCAATTTTGACGTTCTCTTTTTCAACAAACAATTACGGCCTACTTTTATAAACTTTGTCACTGATAATTTTCAACAAGAAAGGTTAGAAGCATATTCCATAAAACATTATATTGAAGGAAAGAAAATATGTTTTTTTTTCAAGGATTAAGAAATTCAAATGTCAAAAGAATGATCAAGACAAGGTAACCAAGAAAGTTAAAAAGTCAGAAGGAGAAAACAAGGATCAAACCCCTGACCTCCATGGCAAAGGAGCTCTCAGTTATCATGGGATCAAAGTGCTTACTTGAGCATAGATTCACACATAGTTATTTAAGTTTGTAATAATAAAAACACTAGTCTTAATCTATATAGTCTAGGAAGAGGAGCATGAGTTCATGTGAATCAACCTGCTTTCATGTGGATCCTCCCCTACTTTCAAGAATTTTTCTATTTTTGGATCAGAATATCTAATTAAGGATGAAGTTATCACATTCATGACATCAGAAATGGCTATTTAAAAACATATACAAGAAGCATAAAACAATAAAACATCGATCAAATAAGCTATCATTTGTTTTCTTTTCAATGATTAATTTACTATGAATGCAACTTATGCGAAATATATTTTTGCTTATATACTTTTATCACTTAATTATAAATAAGAGGTGCATATTCTTACTTTCTATTGCAATGCCAAGATCAACTTATTTAGAATATTACTATAACCATCGCTGGCCTATTTTTTTTTTAAAATAAAGACCATGAAATTGTTGTCTTAAACACTATATGTCCCCTTGGGACTATATCATTACTTAAAGTAAAAAGGTGTGATGACCCAAAAGGTCATCTAGAATTTTTAAACCTAAATTCTGAAGTCTCCAAGAGCTTCTTTAGGCCTTCCTCGATTTGCATGCGCAATCTGGGCGTTTTTTCGGAAGAAAAATTGATAAAATATGAAATTATGCCTTAAAAATCCATTTGAGTTGACTTCGGTTAATGTTTTGAGCAAACGGACCCAGATTTGAGTTTTGACGGTCCCAATGAATCTGTATCATGATTTGGGACTTGGGCGTATGCCCGAAATCGAATTCGGAGGTCCCTAACTCGAGTTATCACTTTTGTCAAAATTTTGAAGTTTAAAGATTTAATAAATTCAAATATATGACCAATGTTTGACTTTGTTGATACCGGGTCCATATATTGGTTCTGAAATTTGGTATAGGTCCATTACTATAATTATGACTTGTCTGCCAAATTTCGTGAGAATCGGAGTTGGTTTGACGTGATTCGGACGTCCGGTTGTTGAAATAAAATTCTAAAGCTTCGTTGAAATTTCTATTTGATTTGGTGTCTTATTCGTATTTCTAGGTGTTATTTTGATGATTTGATCGCGGGAGCAAGTTCATGTGATATTTTAAGATTTCTGTGCATATTTGGTTTGGAGCCCCGAGGGCTCGGGTGAGTTTAGATAGGCTGCAGAGTGAATTTGGACTTCAAAAATAGCTGGTGTTCTTCAATTTCTGGTGCATGCCTTTGCATTTACATACGGCGCAATTCATGTCAGGTTCGCATTTACAAGCTATTTCTTTGCATTTGCTAAGAGTAGCTAGGCACCATAGGTTCGTATTTGTGAACAAGTTCTTGGCTTTTGCGATGGGGACTTGGTGGAAGTTTATTCGCATTTACGATCAATTGGGTCGCATTTGCGATAGGGTCCAGATCGCATTTACGAACAAATCATCGCAAATGGATGATAGCAGATATGGGGGGACCTTCGCATTTGCGAAGGATTCTTCGCATTTGCGAGGTTAGGAAGTGCTAACTCCAGGTCGAAATTGCGACATCTGCGCCTGGACTTAAGCTAAGTTAGATAGGATTTCTCTCATTCTTTCAAATTTTCAAACTTAGAAATCATAGAGGCGAATTTCCCAAGAGTTCTTCTTCTCCAATTCATTGATTTGGTTGGTTCAAAGGCTTGTTTAAAAGGCAAAGTTGTTACGTTTCGTGGTTAACCTTGACTTGAGTGATTAGGACTTGTTTGTTATGTTCTACTTGTTTAAATGTTGGGTACAACGTATATGTGAGGTGACGAGTATGTATGCATTGTTGTTGGGTTAAAGCATGCCGGTGGGACTTGTCTCTTGTAATTTATTTCTTTCTTGATCATGATATCCATACCTAGGCTAGTTAATTACTAAATTTATCGTTCTTTTCGTATTTATGAGTTATCTGTGATAATTGAGTATTGTTTCCGAAGTTGAGATTGGTATTGTGGAACCATTGCTGACGTAAGACTTGATCTTGCTTATTCTATCTCCCTATTGTTATATGTCCATTGTTACATGGTAAGGGAGAGTGTTAAAGCACGAAGGGTGATGTCGTGCCATAATTGAGTGTTAAAGCACGAAGAGTGATGTCGTACCGTATTTAAGAGTTAATGAACGAAGGGTGATGTTGTGTCGTATCTATTGTTTCATGATGAAATTGAGAGTAAAAGCATGAAGGATGATGTCGGGTCGTATCTATCATTTTATGCTGAGATTGAGATGACAATCACGAAGGGTGATACCATGCCATTATTATCGTTTTATGGTGAGGTTGAGAGTGAAAGCACGAATGGTGATGCAGTGCAATTTTTACTCATTATGTATATTTGCTTCATTTGCTGAAGGTCTATTGAATATTTCGTGTTATCATTCCCCGTTGTTGTACCGTATCATGTACCCCCCCCCCCCTTTTGTTGCATGTCCCCTCCCAATAGTACTTGTTAATTCTTTATTTATTGTTATGTTGTGCGTATATTTCCATCTATACAGGTTTATTTACGTGGGTGTCATGTCATAGTCTCGCAACTACCTCGTCGAGGTTAAGCTCGATATTTACGGAGTACATTAGGTCGGTTGTACTCATACTATACTCTACATTTCTTGTGCAAATTTTGGTACTGGTCCCAAGTGTACGTGAGGTGCATCAGCTCGGATTAGCATTTGGAGACTCGAGTTAGATCTGCTGGCATCCGCAGATCTTGATGTACCCTTCCATTTCCCCTATTTACTGTTCTTTTCATTCAAGACAGTTGTATTCAAATCCTATTTCTAGAGACTCTAGAAGCTCGTGTACTTGTGACTCCAGATCTTGGTTGTACTTAGATATTATTGGTTTTTATGTCATTCCATATTCTGTATTGGTTTCATTTCTGTTTAATTGGTTTTACTTATTTGAATTGATTAAAATTGGCTTAAATATCCTCCAATGTTGCCTTGCCTAGAAAGTCAAAAGTTAGGCGCCATCACGGTCCCGAAGGTGGGAATTTCGAGTCGTGACAAGTTGGTATTGTTAATATCCAATTTTGCCCTCATATTTTAAAAATAAGTGTATACACTTTCAAAATATCATGTTTGCATCATTATTTAATTTACAAGATTTATACAAGTATTTTTATAATTTTTCATAATTTTAGAGCTTTAACATTATTTTTCTTGCATTTAAATTACTTGAATATTTATTAATAACCGCTTAAAATTATTTTATGATGATTTAATTACCCAAGTTATTATTTTCATCAACTTATATGTTTCAGGATATTTTACTTTATTTTATGCAAGTATATTTGTATTTTTAAGCTCTTTACATAATTTTGCAATAATAGTTTATTCATGCATAATTACATTTTTATTACATTATTTGAGACAAAATAGCTTTTTTATATATTTTTTAATCTTATGTTATTATTTTTAATCATTTTATAGCAAAAGTAATATTTTATTATCTATTAATTATTTTTGTAAATTATTTTTAAAATAATTTTTGTGTATTTAATTATTAACCTAATATAGGGATAATTTTCGAACCAAAAACCTTGGCCCAATAACCTTTAACCCAGCACCACCAGCCCATTATCCTATACCCATCTCCTGACCCGCCCCACTTAGCTTTTCTCATTTTGCCTTCTTGTTCCCTCAAATTGTAAGATGTATGGCATTTGTCTATCCTCCTCGCAATCCCTCATTGACTCGTATAGTTCAATTCTCATATCACCACACAATTTCAATGTTGAAAAATGCTTGGAATGTGACATCAAACCTCCAAATTACAATTCCTCCCGAATTTTGACGTCTTCTTTTTTCCCCGGAATAGAGTCAAATTCAACCATATTTTCATTTACACCAATTGACTCTAATTCCATATTTTTCTTGGCATCACTAACACTCATGGAGTCGGTTGGCGGATGTTCAATTCTTGATTCCTCAAAATAAAGCTCACTTCTTCCTCGATGTCGGACTCTTCTTGATCTCTTTCCACACTCTCAAGTTGGTGGGCTTAGTGAGCATCAACCAATATTTTCATTTGATTTTCCAAAGTGCGGATATTCTCATCATTTCGATGTAGTGCTTGTTTTAAGTCCTCGAGTGCCATTATTTGCTTCTCCTCATTTTCAAGAATGGCCTCCAACATGAGCATCATCCTCTCATTTTGAGCATTTGAGAGTTTTTCTTGATTTTGATCAAGTGCCAAAGAAAGATTTTCGATTTCAACCTCTAAGGAAGGCTCTTGTCTATCATTCACTTCCGAGACTCTTTGGACCTCTAAAGCTTCAAGCATTTCTTCCATTTGTGAGTTCAACATTTCAAGCGCCAAGTCATTTTGGAGACTATTTTCCAAAATTTCCTCCAAGGTATTTTGCTCTTTGTTTCCTCCTTCAAGTAGGCATTCTAACATGAGTTTGAACTCTCTATTTTGACCAACTCAATTTCTTCCACTGCCATATCCCTATAATTTCACAAAAAGTAGAATCATCATAGCGGGGGATTGGGGAAAGGAAGGTCAAATAAGCATAATTATCCCAATGACCCTTTTGACGACCCCACTTACCACAAATACTCCACTCATAGGTTTGAGATTGTGCGCACAATCCGCCCCCGAGAGAATTTAAACAATTTTACCACGAGTATGGTCCTCCACAATAAGGACAAAGGTCATCAAAGTATAAACAACTACCATCCAACCAATTTTTATTATATGATGCCATTTTTTTAAAACTAAGAAAATAAACAAGAAACAAATAAGAAGATAAACAAACATAAGAAAATAATTACACAAATATTCAAAAGTTTGGACCAAATCCCTTACGCTTACTTCTCAAATAACCTAAATATGCCAAATTATTCTCCGGCAACGGCGCCAATTTTGATGACGTCAAAATCCACTACTAAAAATAAATAGACACGGTCGCATGCAATATAAATTTATCCAACTATGAGTCGGGGTCGAATTCCACAGAAAATAATATGTGGGCAATTAGGCGTGTAAGAGAATTATCACTTATTATGCTAAGTCTAACACTTAGAATGGTTTTGAAAAAATATTATAGCTAATTTGCTGAAATGTAAAATAACCTATAAAGCAAGTAAAATGATCAATGGCTACAAGTATGGATGCATCGGGAATTACACTCAAGTAACGATCAAATGTATTTCATGATTTTATAAATATGAGCGAGTTTATGTTAATTAGCCACAGGTAACAATTCTATATTAGCTTCTTCCGAAGACTAACAAGACTTCTTAATTGAATTATCCCTAAGACAATTAAGAGATTAAGCATACCCGGATATGGCTATAAGTAGTTCAATCCTATCCCTAGGTAGAATCTATAAAGTGAGGGTTAAAGCCTCAAGTTCTTATTAATTAATCTTTCCCAACCCCAGATTATCTTTTCCAAAATTAATTCAGAATTAATGGGCGAGTCCTAGGGTTAGTTAATCCCTTTGAAAACATTAAAGAACAAGAATAATTAAAGAAACAATAACTCACTTCATAATAAATCGTTCAATACATAAGCACAACAAGATATTTATTCCACACTTTAAATATGAATATTTACATAAACAAGATTCAAGTATTGAAAAAAATACTACACACTTAAATATTCAATACAAAGCAAGGAAATAAAGAAATGAGCATAGATGAGTAAGAAACTTTCAACCAAAATCTTCAAATCTTCAAGACCCAAGTGTGTGTGCAAAAACCCTAGCTCCAATTCTTGTCTTCTCTAGTCTAAAAGACTGAAAAATAAGCCAAAGATATTTTACAAATGAGCTAGGTCGGGTATTAATGGTCTTGGGGCCACAAAAATGTGAAATTACAGAGGTACCCGAAACTGAAGATCTTCGCATTTGCGAAGATATGTTCTCATTTGCGAACTAGGACTTTACTGTTGACTTTCGCATTTGCGAACTTGGCACTGTGCACTTGGCTTCGCATTTGAGATGGAGGTCTTCGCATTTGCGAAGGTTGATTGTCTAGTTTGACTTTGCATTTTCGACCTTCCTTTTGCATTTGCGAACATTGAATGGAATGTTTGACTTTGCATTTGCCAAGTTGATGTCGCAATTGCGACACCTGAGGCCTTTTCCCAGATTTTCTTCTTTTCAACTTCTTTTTGACTCGTTTTCACTTGGTTTCTTCATGATCACTTGTAAATCACATAGAACCTATAAAATAGAAGTAAACGACATTAAACACATGATTTTATCAACAAAACATAGCAAAAATACAAGATTAAATATGATATAAGTTGGTAAAATACCAACTTATCAGCCATCCTACCAGGCCATTTCAATCAGCGCTCCAGGCATACCACGGTGCTTCAGGTGGTCGCGGCCCTCATATGTCTTATACTGACCAGCTAGCTTATGGTGCACCACCAGCTCCTATCAGTGTACCTCCGCTCCAAAGTTTTTCAGAGCGGTTACTCAAGTCGACAGGGTCAGTTTCAGGGTCAGCAGTCACAGCATCGAGGTCCTGTTATACTTGTGGTGACCCGAGACACATTGCTAGTTTTTCCCTCAGGCACCAGGCGCCTCAAGCAGTAGAGTTCGCGTGCCATGGTCCAGGCACTGGGTGCTTCATCGCCCCCTCAGTCAGCCAGAGGTATGTTGATACCCAATTTTTCCTCAATCTATTTTAAAATTTGCATATCTTTATAATAACTGGTATTTTTCTGTAAATTTTTTATATTATTATTAAATTCTTTTCCAATTTATTCAATATTTTTATATTCAATAATTATTCATAAATTGCATTACAAATAATTTAAAAATATTTCCTAGCTCAATATATCATTTTTAATCCTATTAGGATAAATTATTTTACAAATTAGCCAATTTGGCATTATTTGGCTATAATTACAACAATGCTGCAATTATAGCCTAATTGTACATTTTATGCCATTTTAATTCAATAGCTAGTCATTTTATATTTTAAATATTAGTTAATTACCTTAATTTCACCTATTTAGTCTTAATTTCATTTTTATATAATTATTAGCTATTTTATTAATTATTTATCTATTTTTAAGGGGGTATTTGACAAATAGCCATCTTTATTTAAATCCTACCCTAAATTAAACCTGGTCCTAACCCAATTAATCTAACCCAATACCCAATCCCAATACCCTATACTACCCAACCCAATTCTCCTATGAAATCTGAGCCGTTGATTATTTCAAATCAACGGCCNTTCCTAATTTAACCCCTAATGACTCCCCCCCCCCCCCATTCATTTTCCCCTTTCCTATTCTCTCTCAACCGTCTCTCAATCTCCCTCTATCTATCTATGGTTCTCTCTAGAACCTTCCACCTTTCCCCATCTCAGATGAACACTGTCCACCTTCTCCGGCCATCTATCTCGCCGAAAACCATGGCCTCTCATCATCTCTTGGCCCTTGCTTTACCCCATGCCGATCTAATGATACCCTGAGGTCCTCAGGTGAACCTAGAGCGGTTCAATTTCTACCCATGGTCCCTCATGACATTTTTCGGCCACCTCTGAACTTCTAAGTGAAAGCTATGACTTTTCCGGCTAAAGTCGGCGACATCTTTAAGGTTTTTCTTGTTTCTCTGGGTTCTCTGAAACCCTAACTCCTAATATTTCCTGATTTCCTTTAGATCTATGTATGTTATGAAGCTTTTTACATGTTTCCTTCAAAAAATTCTCCTATTTCTAAATGATCTTTCATCTCAAAACTAGGGTTTCAAACCCCTTTTTCAAAAACGATTTCCCTTCAGATTTTAATTATTATTTTGTGATTTTTGTTATGTTTAAGCCTTTCCCTTTCTGCGTCTGATTTATTTCGTTAAAAGACCCTAAAGTCTTGGCTTTAATCTGTGACTCTAAGTCTGTTTCCAACAATATGTTTATCTGTTCTATTATGATCACTATGTTCTCTTGAATACTCTGTGATTTCATGATGTTTTACCCAATATTATTTGTTAGGGTTTCTGGCTGCTATTACCCATGCTTATTCTGTGATTCTACTCTATTTTTTGTTCATCGATACCTCTAAATCTTTACCTTTCCTGCTTGTATTATGTTTATTCAGTGATTCATGTCATGTTCTGTGTAAACACCTAATTCCGTGTGATTTTACCCTATTTTAATTACTAGGGTTTCTTATTCTCTCACGTTGTGTGTTTACTCTGCATAATCTATGTTGATTCTTAAATCAGTACTACTACTATTTGAATCCCTAATTTCCTGTGATTGATTTCCTTTAATTGATTTCCTGTGATAATATTTTTACGACCTTTAGTTACTTCTTGCCTTATTACATGACTGATTTTACTATCAATTGATTCTTATAGTAGTGTTTTAATTAAAACCTTATGAACCTGACCCTAATTTCCTACTCTATTCTTACTAAGTATGAAATCTTTCCTTATTTATTACGCACGATTCCTTTCCTTACTTGCTACTTGTTCTGACCGTTTGAAATTTAACTCCCTTAATTAAGGGAGTACTAGTACTGATTTTGCAACTAATTGATTCTTTGAGTTCGATAATTACTGGGCAGTCTAATTATTATCTTATTTTCACCTAGTTTCAAACTATATATATACTCTATTCATTCCATGGCACATAGACACAAACAATTAATTTGTTCAACTCTCTCTCTCACAACTAAAACTTGCTCTCTATTCTCTCTTCTTTGCTACTTGCTACTATTCTAAGCTAGCCGGCTGCAAGCCAAGGCTAACTATTGTGCCTCTCCTATTTCTTCTTTGTGTTTCTGATTTTTTCACTTCACTGGTATGTTCTAATTCAGATTTTAGTCCTCAACCAACATGTTTCTATTACTGTTGCAATTTACTGTCTTTCTAATCTACTTCTATTTACTATTCTGTTGTTCAACATGTAACTAAGATCCTGAAACCCCTCTACCTATTAAGTTATGCTTTACTTGTCAACGACCAACATGTTTCTGTATACTTATCACCTACTTCTTATGTGAATCCCCATGCCTATGACTGGTACATTAGTTTAATCATGGTCTTAGTTGTTTGGTATTTATATGTTAATCTAATCTGGTACGTTACTGTACCCCTGATCCTCTGAACCCTTAGGAGCTTCTGATTGCATGCGTATATGTGTTTCTGCCTGCTACATGCTTACCCTTACTTGCTCTGTATTTATCCCCCAAATCCCATTACCCTTGCTTGTGATTCTTGGACTATTCCTGGTCTTTTGTGTGATGTTGAACTTGGTGTTCCTGCCCTTCTGGTGGTTAAACATCTTTGTTATAAAACTATTCCAATCAAGTTTCCCTCTTCAAAACTGTTTTCTTACTTACCCTTTTCAAAATTGTTTTCTTACTTAACATTTTCAAAATTATGTCAAGCACTCTCACATATACTCTTAGAAGTCTAGGTTCTGCCCCTTCTATGTGAGCATTGCCTTGGGACCCATGATCTCCCCTTAACTTTGACTCACAAAGGCTGGCCATTCCACACTGCACTTACTCTATCTTGTCTATGAAATCTGGGTGTGAGCACTGCTCGGGAGCCCTTGAGGTCCTTAGGGAACTTTGACACACCCCGATTATGAGAAAGGTTGTGAAATAATACGTGGCATTGAGTACCTGGAGACTTGAGCCTATTATGAAGGCTCCCTATAGTTAACTTTTGATTTTCTTATGTAATTCCTATTCAATGGTCTGTAATAATTAATTGTAAACAACTCTGGGGTCAGGTAGTGAAAATGGGTGGGTGATATGCATGTTTTAGTATAATTAAGGTTAGAGACCATGTTTCTAGGTTTATTTTCTCTTTGCGCAATAGCAACCATGTTTAGGTACAACATGTCGTGCATTAGATATATTACGCGGTGCCTTCCTGAGGTTCTTTGGAAGGGAGACGTAAGGCTAAGCAACCGATGTCAAGGTGGTTGTTGTCCGCCAAGTGAGGTCCTCGATGCACGCTAGACGAGATTGTCAGTGCCGTGCAGGAAAACCAATGCC
>MDKJ01006361.1:0-13526 GCA_005239525.1 Nicotiana knightiana | reverse complement strand
TAAAGCACATAAAATGCAAGGTATATAATGCTTAAAATCATGAATTCTAGCCACTCATCAGAATACGTCCGTAGTCCCTATTAAAATATGAATGCAAATGAATGCGGATAAGGTTTATTTAAACAGTTCAGCAAAAAAAGTCACAGGCAAGACACATGATAGGACTAACTAAACATGGTGCACATAGTATCAAATAGGAAATTTAGGTAAAACAGGTAGACATGCTCCTTCCTAATCTAAACTACACAATTTGCACATTAAACAATGAAATAAGATTGAAATGACTTATGGCATGGAAGGAAAAATGGAATTTTAGCAACAATGGCCCGTGCACGTACTCGTCACCTCACGTACACGGAGTCCATACAGAAAATAGTATCAAAACAACCTAAGAGGGAAGACCCCAACACAGAGTTAGCCAAGCCACTTACCTCGACTGCTCTACTCAACTCAAAACCACGCTCTTGCCACGAGTACCCGACTCCGAATGGCCCAAATCTATTCAATTCAATTGCATATATAAATATCATTGTAAGAAATCGGTCTAGCTAATTAGTTCAAGGATAATGCGTGAAATTAGACAAATTGCCCTAAAAGTCCCCCGAGCCCACGTCTCAGAAAAGAGTGAAAGTTACAAATTTAGAACACCCGTTCACTCACGAACTCACTCAAACAAGAATCATCAAAAACCGACGTCAAAATCCCATTAAAATCCGTGATTTCTATTGTAGGGAATCTTCCTCCCATTTTCATGAATTTTCACCCAAATTTATTAGTTGCATGGAAGAAATTGCTATAGATTAATGATATACAAGTGAAATAAGGTTAGGAATTCTTACTAATGAATCTTCTCCTCAAAACCCCTCGAATTTGGTATAAACTGCCCAGCGATCCTGCACCTGCGCCCCTTGGACCACACCTGCGGAAAATACATCGCAGGTGGAAAAAATCCTTAAGTGGGGGCTGGAACCGCACCTGCGGTCACTGGGCCGTATCTCCGGCTCCGCATCTGCGGAACTCTTGCCGCACCTGCGAGCCTGGCTGACCCAGGCCAATTCCACATCTACGATGGCCCCCTCTGCACCTGCGTGTCCGCACCTACGACTCCGCTTCCGCAGGGGCAAAACACCAGCACCAGCAATGCTTCAGCTGGTTTTTAAGTTCAAAACCCATCCCGTTGAACATTCGAAACATCTCCGAGGCCCCCGAGACCTCAACCAAACTTACCAACCAGTACTAATACCTTATCCAAACTTTTTCGAGCCTTCAAAACACATCACATAACATCAAAACCACCAATTATGCATGGATTCAAGCCTATGAACTTACGAAATTTCCAAAATCTACAACCGATGCCAAAACACGTCAAAACTAGTCCAAATGACCTCAAATTTTACACACAGGTCATAAATCACAGTACAGACCTACAGCCACACTCGTAATTCCATTCTGAGCCCGATATCAAAATTTCACCTATCGGCCGAAATCGCCGAAATTCTAACTTTCGCCAATTCAAGCCTAAATCTACCACAGACCTCTAAAACACATTCCAGACACGCTCCTAACTCCGAAATCACCCAACGGAGCTAACAGAGTCGACAGAATCCCATTAAGGACCCGTCTTATCACAGTTCCAACTATAGTTTGATTTTTAAAGCTTAAACTCATATATAGGGACTATGTGTCCAAAAACTCTCCGAAATTCACGACTAATCATTCCGACAAGTCCCAAAAGCAGAAATAAACATGGGGGAGGTAGTTATTAGGGGATCGGGGCGCTAACTCTCAAAATGACTAACCGGGTCGTTACATTCTCCCCCCCTTAAGAAAATCATTCATCCTCGAACGAGTATAGAGACATACCTGAAGCTATGAAAAGATGAGGGTACTGATCAAGTCGCCTCCTCGACCAGCTGACCCCTCCACAAAACCTTGACCGATGCAATATTCTTTGATCTGAGCTTTCTGACCTGTCTATCCAATATAGCTACTGGCTCCTTAACATATGATAGATCCTTGTCCAACTGGACTGAACTGAAATCCAAAACATGAGTCGGGTCACCGTGATACTTCCGGAGCATAGAGACGTGGAATACCGGATGAACTCCTGCTAGGTTGGGAGGCAAGGCTAGCTCATAAGCAACCTCCCCAACACGTCGCAACACTTCAAAAGGTCCAATAAATCTCGGACTCAGCTTACCTTTCTTCCCGAACCTCATGACGCCCTTCATAGGCGATACCCGAAGCAAAACTCGATCACCAGCCATAAATGCCAAATCACGAACCTTCCGGTCCGCATAACTATTCTGCCTGGACCGAGTTGTGCAAAGCCTCTCTTGAATCACCTTCACCTTGTCCAGGGCATCCTGGACCAAATCTGTACCCAACAATCGGGCCTCTCTTGGCTCAAACCATCCCACTGGGGACCGACACCATCTACCATACAAAGCCTCATACGGTGCCATCTGAATACTAGACTGGTAGATATTATTATAAGCAAACTCTACAAGTGGAAAGTATCAGTCCCATGACCCTCCAAATCCATCACGCAGGCAAGGAGCATATCTCAAGAATCTGAATCATGCGCTCGGACTGCCCATCCGTCTGACGGTGAAAGGCTGTACTCAACTCTACCCTGGTGCCTAGCTCCTGCTGAACGGCTCTCCAGAACCGTGAAGTGAATTATGTACCTCTGTCTGAAATGATAGATACTGGAATAAGGTGGAGGCGAACAATCTCCCTGATATAAATCTCTACCAACCTCTCGGAGGAGTATGTAGTCAACACTAGAATGAAATGGGCTGACTTGGTCAGCTGGTCAATCGCCCAAATAGCATCAAACTTTTTCAAAGTCCGAGAAAGTCCAACCACAAAGTCTATGGTGATCCGCTCCCACTTCCACTCTGGAAGCTCAATCTGCTGAAGTAACCCTCCTGGCCTCTGATGCTCATATTTGACTTGCTGACAATTGAGACACTTGGCCACAAACTCCACTATATCCTTTTTTATCCTTCTCCACCAATAGTGCTATCTCAGATCCTGGTACATCTTCGCGGTACCCGGATGAATAGAATACCGCGAGCTATGGGCCTTCTCAAGAATCAACTCTCGAAGCCCATCCACATTGGGCACACAGACCCGAAACTGCATCCTCATCACACCATCATATCCTATAGTCACATCCCTGGCGTCACCTCGCCGAACACTGTCCTGAAGAACCAAAAGGTGGGGATCATCATACTGGCGCTCTCGAATGCGGTCATAAAGAGAAGACCGAGCCACCACACAAGCTAAAACCCAGCAAGGCTCTGAAAGATTCAATCTCATGAACTGACTGGCTAAGGATTGAACATCCAAGGCTAAGGGCCTCTCAACCGCCGGAAGATATGCCAAACTCCCCAAACTCTCTACCCGGCGACTCAAGATGTCGGCCACCACATTCGCCTTCCCCGGGTGGTATAATATAGTGATGTCATAGTCCTTTAGTAACTCCAACCATCTCCGCTGGCGCAAATTGAGGTCCTTCTGCCTGAACAAGTGCTGCAAACTACGGTGATCCCTAAAAATCTCACAAGGAACACTGTACAAATAATGACGCCAGATCTTCGGGGCGTGAACAATCGCTGCTAACTCGAGGTCATGAACCGGATAATTCTTCTCATCCACCTTCAACTATCTGGACGCGTAGGCAATCACCCTATCGTCCTGCATCAATACTGCTCCCAGGCCAATACTCGAGGCATCACAACAGACAGTGTAGGACCCCGAACCTGTATGCAACACTAATACTGGGGCCGAATCAAAGCTGTCTTGAGCTTCTGAAAGCTCTCTTCACACTCCTCGGTCCACCTGAACGGAGCGCCCTTCTAGGTCAGTCGGGTCATAGATGCTGCAATAGATGAAAATCCCTCTACAAAGCAACGGTAGTACCCTGCCAAACCAAGGAAACTGCGGATCTCCGTGCCTGATAACGGTCTAGGACAAATCTGCACCGCCTCCACCTTCTTCGGATCTACTTTGATCCCATACCAAGACACTATGTGGCACAAGAATGCCATTGAATCAAGCCAGAACTGACACTTAGAGAATTTCGCATACAATCTCTTCTCCCTCAAAGTCTGAAGCACGGTCCTCAGGTGTTTCTCATGATTTTCCCGTGATCGGGAATACACCAGAATGTCGTCAATAAACACAATGATGAAGGAATCAAGGTAAGACCGGAACACACTGTGCATCAAATGCATAAAGGCTACTGGGGCATTGGTCAGCCCAAATGACATGACAAGAAACTCATAGTGACCATATCTGGTCCTGAAGGCAGTCTTCGGGATGTCCGACTCCCGAATCTTCAGCTGATGATAGCCAGATCACAAGTCAATCTTGGAGAATACTCTGGAACCATGTAGCTGGTCGAATAAATCTTCAATGTGAGGTAAAGGATACTTGTTCTTCACTGTAACCTTGTTCAGTTGCCGATAATCAATACACATATGCATAGAACCATCCTTTTTCTTTACAAATAATACCGGAGCACCCCAAGGTGATACACTAGGTCTAATGAAACCTTTATCAAGCAACTCCTGTAACTTCTTCTTCAACTCCTTCAACTCAGGAGGAGCTATACGGTAAGGAGGAATAGAAATGGGCTGAGTGCCCGACAACAAAGCAATGCCGAAGTCATATCTCTGTCCGGCGGCATACCCAGAAAGTCAGTTGGGAATACATCAGCAAAGTCCCTCACTACTGGGACTGACTCAACTGGAGGGGTATTAACACTAACATCTCTCACATAGGCCAAATACGCATCACATCCCTTCTCAATCATCCGCTGAGCCTTAAAAAATGAAATGACCCTGCGGGGAGTATACTCTAAGGTACCTCTCCACTCTAGTCTCGGCAAACCCGACATAGCAAGCATCACGGTGTTAGCGTGACAATCAAGAATAGCATAATGGGGAGAAAACCAGTCCATGCCCAAGATAACATCGAAATCTACCATGCTGAGTAATAATAAATCATCCCCAGTCCTAAAACCACCAAGAGTAATCAAACACGACCGATATACGCGGTCCACAACTAGAGAGTCTCCCACAGGAGGAGATACATAAACAGGGGAACTCAAGGAATCCTGAGATATCCCCAAATATGGAGCAAAATAAGAGGACACATATGAATACGTAGAGCCTGGATCAAATAATATTGATGCATCCCTATGGGAGATAGGAACAATACTTGTGATGACTGAGTCTGAAGCAACAACCTCGGAACGAGATGGAAGGGCATAGTATCTGGCATGGCCTCCCCCTCTAGGGCTACCTCTACCTCACCGGCCTCCACCTCGAGCTGACTGAGGAGGTGGAGTGGCAACTACGGCTCAAAGAATAGCCGGAGGACCCGGCGGAGCATGTGGAGGCTGATAAGACTGTGGAGGTGCACCCCTCCTGGCCCTGGGGAAATCTCTAATCACGTGACGAGTGTCACCACACTCAAAACAACCCCTCGGAGGATTCTGCGTCTGAGTCTGAATAGGAGCTGGCCTGCTGGGCTGGCCGATAATAGCACCTCGAACTAGAGGCACACTGGATACTGGTGGTGCATAATAGAACTCGTGAGGTCTAGGAGGAGCTGGAATACCGCTGGCTGCTAGAAGGGCTGAATGAACAAGGAGACCCACAAAGCCTCTACCGTAACGTGATGCTGGTGCACGAGCTCCTAAAAAATGGCCAGTCTCTCGAGACCTCTTGGCCTCTCTCTCCTCTCTGTTCCGGGCGAACATGCCCTCTACTCTCCTGGAAATACTCACTGCCTGTTGGTAAGTGATATCCATCTCCAACTCTCTGGCCATACTGGTCCGGATATTAGGGTGGCGTCCCTCAATGAAGCGGCGAACCCGCTCTCTGACTCTAGCAACCAAGGATGGTGCATGCCGAGCTAACTCACTGAAATGGACGGCATACTCCGACACAGTCATAGAACCCTGGTACAACTACTCGAACTCCGCGCGCCAAGTATCCTTGAGGATCTGAGGGACATACTCTCGTAAAAACATCTCTGAAAACTGAGCCCAAGTGAGTGAGACTGCCTCGTTTGGACTACTCAGCTCATAGGCCCGCCACCGCTAATATGCCACTCCCTTCAGCTGGAAAGCGGTGAAAGAAACCCCACTGGTCTCCATAATGCCCATAGTGCGGACAATATGATGACACTCCTCAAGAAAACCCAGAGCGTCATCTGAAGCTAGTCCACTGAAAATAGGTGGGTGGTACTTCTTATACCTCTCAAGTCTGAGCTGCTCAGCCTCAGAAGAAGCTACCCTAGTCCCATGCTGTACCAGAGCCACTGGGGGCATAGGAATATACTCAAGGGCCTGATCAACCTGGCCCTTTGCTCACGAGTGCGGGCTGCGAGAGTCTGTGCCCCTCCCCCGGCCTGAAATGTAGCGGGAGCTATTGAAAGTAGTCCAGCCTGAGCTAGAGTGCTGAACATGCTCATTAACTGAGCTAAAGTCTCATGCAAAGCTGGGGAAACAATAGGGTCCTCCTGTGCCGGCTCTCCAGCTGGGGCTTCTATAGGTTCCTCGGTCGCTGCTCTCACCGGTGCTCGGGCTGCACCGCGTAGTCGTCCTCTACCCCAACCCCGACCTTTGGTGGCTCTGGCAGGGGGCTCGGGTGCCTGGTCATCGATCCTCCTAGTACGGGTCCTCACCATATGTGGGAAAGAATAGAATAGAATTTTAGAATTTTTGATGTCAATAACTCACACGACAAGGAAATCAAAGAAATGTAATTGTTCCCAACAATTACATAGCCTCCCGAAGATAGATACGGACATCTCCGTACCGATCCGCGAGACCCTAATAAACCGGCTTGTGAATTGTGACTCCTATGAACCTAGATGCTCTAATACCAACATGTCACGACCTGATTTACCTTCCGAAAGGCACCGTGACGGCACCTAGTCTCTACAACTAATTAAGCCTGATTGCAAAAAATATATTAAATAAAATAATAAAATAAAGACGGCATAAAGTAGATTTACTAATGAAACATCGCCACTCGGCATGTACAAAATACAACTTCCCAAAACCCGGAATATCACAACAGTCACAAGCTTCTAACACTACTGAAGCTCTAACAAAAACTGAAAAAGTACATAAGAACGTCTCTACAAGATAGAATGGAAGGAGACTCTGAGGATTCTGCGGACGTGGCAGAAATACCTTGCAGTCTCCAGGAATCAGCAGTAGCAACTAACCACGAGGCTGATAGCTCGTACCTGGATCTGCACACGAAAAATATGTGTAGGAAAGGGAGTGAGTACACCACATTTGGTACCCAGTAAGTGCCAAGCCTAACCCCGATCAAGTAGTGACGAGGTCAGGTTAAGGCTCTACTGGATTTCTAAACAAATCAGTTTAAAACAGTTCAAAGGATAGGTAATGTCTACAGTAAACAGTTTAAGAAAAACAATATAAGTGTACAGCAAGAAAATCCTCGGCTCAGCATAATATATATCACAAAGTGGAATCTCCCGGGATACCGTCCCGTAGTTCCAAATGAAAATGCAGTACAGGGGGAATGCTCCCAGAATACGTCTGTAGTCCCAATTTAAATATGCAATACAGGGGGAATGCTCCTGGAATACGTCTGTAGTCCCAATTCAAATATGCAGTATAGGGTAAAGGCTCCCGGAATACGTCCGTAGTCCCAATTTAAATATGCAGTACAGGAGAAAAGCTCCCGGAATACTTCCGTAGTCCCAATTTAAATATGAATGTGAATGAATGCCGGATAAGGTTTATTTAAACAGTTCAGGAGAAAAGTCACAGGCAAGACATAGGATAGGACTAACTAAACATGGTGCACATAGTATCAAATAGGAAATTTAAGTAAAATAGCTAGACATGCTCCTTCCTAATCTAAACTACACAATTTGCACATTAAACAGTAAAATAAGAGTGAAATGATTTATGGCATGGAAGGAAAATTTAATTTTAGCAACAATGGCCCGTGCACGTACTCGTCACCTCACGTACACGGAGTCCATATAGAAAATAGTATCAAAACAACCTAAGAGGGAAGACCCCAACACAGAGTTAGCCAAGCCACTTACCTCGACTGCTCTACTCAACTCAAAACCACGCTCTTGCCACGAGTACCCGACTCCGAATGGCCCAAATCTATTCAATTCAATTGCATATATAAATATCATTGCAAGAAATCAGTCTAGCTAATTAGTTCAAGGCTAATGTGCGAAATTAGGAAAATTGCCCAAAAGGTCCCCGGGCCCACGTCTCGAAAACGAGTGAAAGTTACAAATTTAGAACACCCATTCACTCATGAACTCACTCGAACAAGAATCATCGAAAACCAACGTCAAAATCTCATTAAATTCTCGGATTTCTATTTTGGGGAATCTTCCTCCCATTTTCATGATTTTTCACCCAAATTTAATGATTGCATGGAAGAAATTGCTATAGATTAATGATATACAAGTGAAATAAGGTTAGGAATTGTTACCTATGAATCTTCTCCTCAAAACCCACTCAAAATCGCCTAATCCCGAGCTCCAAATCATTTTTAGAAGATATGAATTTCAAACCCTCGAATTTGGTATAAACTGGCCAGCGATCCCGCACCTGCGCCCCTTGGACCGCACCTGTGGAAAATACATCATAGGTGCGAAAAATCCTTAAGTGGGCTGGAACCGCACATGCGGTCACTAGGCCGCATTTGCGGAACTCTTGCTGCACCTGGGAGCATGGCTTACCCAGGAAAATTTCGCATATACGATGTCACCCTCCGCACCTGTGTATCCGCACATGCGGCTCCCCTTCCGCAAGTGCAAAACACCAGCACCAGCAATGCTTCAGCTAGTTTTTAAGTTCAAAACCCATCCCTTTGAATATCTGAAACATCTCCGAGGCCCCCGGGACCTCAACCAAACTTAACAACCAGTCCTAATACCTTATCCAAACTTAGTCGAGCCTTCAAAGCACATCACATAACATCAGAATCACCAATTATGTATGGATTCAAGCCTAAGAACTTATGAAATTTCCAAAATCTACAACTAATTCTGAAACACGTCAAAACTAGTCCAAATGACCTCAAATTTTACATACAGGTCATAAATGACACTACGGACCTACAACCACTCTCAGAATTCCATTCCGAGCCTGATATCAAAATTTCACCTATCGGCCGAAATTACCGAAATTCTAACTTTCGCCAATTCTAACCTAAATCTACTACAGACCTCGAAAAAACATTATGGACAAGATCCTAACTCCGAAATCACCCAACGGAGCTAACAGAGTCGACGAAATTCCATTCTAAACCCGTCTTCCAACAGTTCCAACTACGGTCCGATTTCTAAAGCTTAAACTCATATATAGGGACTATGTGTCAAAAAACTCACAGAAATTCACGGCTAATCATTCCGACAAGTCCCAAAAGCAAAAATAAACACGAGGGAGGTAGTTATTAGGGGATCAGGGCGCTAACTCCCAAAACGACCGATCGAGTCATTACAACAACTTAATTTTCCTTTGTGCCAATTCTCCCTAAAACTAACTCTCTTTGATGATGCAGTTGTTGGGTGGTATCCCGATACGGTTAAGGATCTCTCGAGTTGGGTTCACCAACTTGATTCTACCTACCCGTATGTCGAGCGTGTGTGGCGCGACCTAGCCAGGGGTCTATGGGAAGCCAAAAATCATGGTGGGACCTTTCCCTTTGCAATACTTGGGTTAAAAGAGACACCCCTTGAATATATTCTGACTTCTTGTGTTTATGTATGCCTAGGGGAGGACTATTTGAGGAGAGAAGCATTGCCTGGGGGAGCAGACATCCCGAACCCGAATGAAGGGAAGAAAAGGAAAAGGGAATCATCGACCGAGACTCTGAAGCCAAAGAGGGCTGTAGGGAAAAGGTCCGAGGCTGACTCATCGACTTTAGACGAGAAAAAGGATTCACTAATATTGACCGAGAGAAGTGAGAGCATAACTGCCTCTGCCTTTGCTGATCCGTTGATTGTTGAGCTGTGGGTTCCTTGATCAGAAGTTCACGATGTTATCTTACCCGTGATCGGAGAGGTTTTCGAAGGTAGATCGGGTGATGCCCCTGATTCGATTGTCAACCAAAATTTTCTCCGGGCCGAAGGGCACTCGGTAGGTGAGTTACGAGAGCCTGGATGTGAGCCGAGGGCCCTGATTTACCTAATCGGGGTTAGTGATGGAGGTGACTTTTCGCCGGTTTCACCATTTTCCCCGATGGAGATACGGGACGCCTCAAATATAGAATTTTCCGGTGCGAGGGTGCCCCTCGGGGGGAATGACGTAGCTGAGGGGATTTTTACTATGGCCGAGAAGAATCCCGAACTTAATGCCTTGATCATTTTCGAGGAAGCTGAAAGGCTTTGCAAGCAGGTGATTTATTTGTCGATTGTTTCGAGCTTTGATTATCACTACTCTGACTCCCCTTCTTTCAGGCGAAAGTGCTTTGCAATAGGACCACGGCTAAGTTTTAGTCTGAGCTGAACCATTACGAGGGGGAGTGCGGGAGATTCTTATCAGAGGCGGATGAGCTCAGGGCTCTTCTCGCCAAAAAGGAGGGGGAGGCGTTGGGCCTCCGAGCTCGTTTAGAAACGACATCTCGGAAATGGAGCGATCTTGATGAGCAGGTAACATAGCCTTCAGGTGCTTTGTTTTTGTAATTGATGTTAGTACTTAACCTTTATCGGGTTGATCTTTGCATCTTAGGGAAAAATATGCCCTGATGCAAAAAGGATTCAGAGCCAGGGATGCCGAGATCCTTGGATTTAGGCAGTGTGTGAGTGAGATAACTTTTGAGAGAGATGCCCTCCAAGAGAAGTTGACCTCGACTGAGTATTGCCTTTGTGATGCAAGGGCTGAAGGCAGCAGATATAAGGACCTCTATGCTGAATTGTTCACTGCGCTATCTTTAATTAAGGCTGAAGTTGATGCACTCATAGCCTCGTACAAAGTTGATGTTGCTGCTACAAACGCTCAGGCAAGGAAAGCGGATGAGGAGGCTGAGCTTAGACTTGCCCGAGCCTTGGAGCTTGCCCGATTGAAGTCTCGGAGGCAGGCTCTCGAGGATATTCATGCAGGGGGCCTCGATTTGTTTGCTGATATCGAGAGGGTGAAGACCCTAGAAAAGTACTCAGAGGCACTGCTTGCTTCCAAAGACGATTCGAGCAGTGGCTCGGAAGATGATGAAGATGAGGGTGAAGTCCCCGAGAGGGAAGAGGTCGTTGAAGACCTGGGGGACGAAGGCCAAGCTGCTAAAAGTATAACCTCCGAGGGAGCCAATGAAGGCACACCCCAGTTGTAGATTAGGTTTTCGTTTTTTCTCTTTCCCTGTGCGAGGGCTCTAATTTCGAGTTTTGTAAATATGCTTTGTGAACTTTTATCATGTATAAAAGGCCTTTCGTGACTCCTTGTTTCTTTTTCGGTCTCTTGAAATAGGCTTTGATGCATGTTGGTGATTAGTCCGATTAATAGGACTTAGAAATGAAACCCTTGGGGTTATGAATTGGCCCTGAGGCTTTTTAGGCTGGCGACATGGATTCTTACGCGCTTGGTCGGTACGACCTTCGGTGCAGCTGGTGACTTGGGCTCTTACGCATTTGGCCCTGAGGCGCTTTAGTTAACCATTTTGGGCTTAGTCTCTGAATCGGGTTTCGATTCGAGCTCAAGGGCCCTCAGGTTTTCAAATCGGCCCTGAGGCGCTTTGGGTCGGTACGACCTGTAGCTGGCGACTTGGGCTCTTATGCGTAAGGTCGATAAGACCTTAAATGTAGTGGGAAACTTGGGCTCTTATGCTTTTTGGACCTGAGGCGCTTTGGCTAACCATTTTGGGCTTAGTCTCCGAGTCGGGTTTCGACTCGAGCTCAACGACGCTCAGGTTTTCAAATCAGACCTGAGGCGCTTTGGGTCGGTACAACCTGTAGCTGGTGAATTGGGCTCTTATGCGTTAGGTCGGTACGACTAGCTGGCGACTTGGGCTCTTACGCTTTAGGTCGGTACGACCTTTGATGTAGATGGCGACTTGGGCTTTTACACTTTAGGTCGGTACGACCTTTAACCGGTTCTTTTCAAAGTTTTTCGAAGTAATTGGAGGCCTATGATTTTATGGAAACAATCGGGCATCTCCGAGTCGCGTTAGTTTGGTTGGAGCCTTATGACGGTGGTCATTGTATTTTGTCGTAGCCTTTTAGTCCCCGAGTGAGATTTCCACAGCGTCTGTATCGAGGGTGTGCCTTTCGGGGACTTACAAGTTCGATATATAGCCTTGACTTTGATATGGAGATTATGCCTTTTTTAAGGTCTTACAAATTTGTACATGCCTTGCTTGAGGTCTTACAATTTTGATGTTGCCTCATGGAGGGCTTACGAGTTTGAAGTTGCCAGTCCTGAGGTCTTATGGCCATGAGTCGACTGTCGAGGTCAGTCCCTGAGTCAGAGTTAATATTGCCTCATGGAGGGCTTATGTCGTTTATATTGACGCCTCGATGGGACGAATTCGAGGTTGCCGGCCCTGAGGTCTTAAGGCTTTGGGTTTCTGATGCTTTGATGAGGTGACTATCGGTGGCAGTCCCCGAGACATCAAAAGTTGTTGATATTGCCTCGTGGGGTCTTATACTGTTGATATTGCCTCGTGGAGGGCTTATGAGCTCGAAGTTACCTGCCCTGAGGTCTTATGGATGTGATATTGCCTCGTGGAGGGCTTACATCAGTGCCTTATGTAGGGCTTATGAGTTCGAAGTTGCTAGCCCTGAGGCCTTACAGCTTTGAGTTTTTGGTGACTCGATGGAGTGGATGTCGAGGAAAGTCCCCGAGCTGCGGTTATGCCTTTTCTTAAGATCTTGAAAATTTGTTCATGCCTTGCTTGAGGTCTTGCAGTTTTGTCGTTGCCTTGTGGAGGTCTTACGTTGGTGCCTCATGGAGGGCTTATGAGCTCGAGGTGGCCGGCCCTGAGGTCTTAAGGCTTCGAGTTTCTGGTGTTTCGATGGGGTGACTGTCGATGGCAGTCCCTGAGAAATAGAAAGTTGTCGATATTGCCTCATGGAGGACTTACATCGGTGCCTCATAAAAGGCTTTTGGGCTCAAAGTTACCTGCCCTAAGGTCTTATAGCTTCGACTTTTCGGTATTAGTACCTGATTGTTCGGGAAATTTCTGGCCCCGGGGCCGTTTCTTGTGAAAGTAGCAAACTTCTTTAACGCGTGAAGTGTTTTCATGATAAGAGGTTCTCCTTCAATTACTTGGTACAAGTATAAATTTTTTCACCATCGAGGGTTCGATTTATTCTATGTGGACACGGTTCATTCGACCGTTTGGTCCTATACATCGTTCTCCTGTCGAGGCCCTCTTTAGCATTGATGCGAGACTAAATTGCATAGTTTAACATGTGATATACCTTACATTTTATGCGCATTAATGATAAAAATACACTTGTTATGTGCTTAATGGAGTTTATTTCATGTGTAGGTGAAGTGGAGA
>MDKJ01338369.1:0-34876 GCA_005239525.1 Nicotiana knightiana | reverse complement strand
ACCCCAGATTTATATTTGCAACGCCCGTTTAGTCTCTATAGAAGACATAGTTGAGCGTGATCACTTTTGCTGCCACGTTACAACACTTGAACTTATCCAAATTTCAATCCCTTCTCCTAAATCAACTTATTAATACCCCACTAACTCAATGATTAACCAATTACTCATATAATTAAGAATTATCTCAAATTACTTATAATACTACTTTCTTTTAACACATTTTATACACCTTACTATCATGGTCATGCGGTACTTTGTGTGGCACTAGTCCATGAATATGGGGTATTATACTTGGACCATATCCCCAAATTGCCAAACTTAGACGAAATTCATTTTCTCTGATTTGCTTACCCTCTCACCTTCACGAATTTACTCATCACTTGTTTGAAATAGCATAATGCTTATAATCTCAAAATAATCTCATTTCCGAACTTACATCGGTTAACTTACAACGAAACTTCAACGTACGAAAATGTAGGATGTAACATCATTTCCAAGCTTTCATCAATTTACTTATGACATAATTTTACATACGAAAACTTGGGGTGTAATATCATTCCCCCTTTTGGAACATTCGTCCTCGAATGTTGATTGATGCACTTGTTATTTTCATAACCTATGTCTTCCGAATACTTTAGAACTTCCCTTGCCATTTAGGCGACTGTTCTATGAATAAATCCAAAGTCCAGGGCATTCCCCCCTTAGGCCTCCTTCTCACACCACGACTTGTATTTGGAATCCTTCTAATCTCGTAACTGTTGCTACCTTCCATCATGCAGCATGTACGAATCTGACCTTGTAAGTGCGCCTATACGACTCTTATCTCTTTTTTCCTCCAGCTTTTGGCCAATCTCTAGGCCTTACTCTGTAAACATATACAAAGCTTGACAAGATGTACTTCTGGGCATCTATAGGTATCCTAAATTTCTTCGCTCGGTGCTTTGTTGAGCTTACAAATATTGTTATACCGTATTTCATAGATCCGTTTATCCATCCGTATGATTGTACTGTATCAAGATAGGTCATACTATACCATAGTTCTTACTTCGATTTATAGTTGATGAGGTCTACTACCAAATTCCGGCTTACTCTCGTTGTTTATCCTATATGCATAAGTCTAAGTCCTTTAATGTTTCCTCATTACTGTTCATCTTAAGAATGACGGCCTAGTCTCATCTCATACTTTATGACTTTTATCCATCCATTATTGATTCACCTCAATATTGATCTACACTCTACCACTGATAACTTGAAACCCCTTACGTAATCACTTGGTCTCACATTGCATCGAGGAACATTTGAAGTGATTTCCATAATCGTATTTCATAGTATCTCGATGTTATTCACCTTATATGGGTATTTTAGACCCTTACAATTCATGAAATCCTCTTCAAGTCATTACTTAATCGAAGGCCCAAACGTCATCCTTTATCTATCACAATTACGCCCTTATTCCACTACCAGGGCAGCATTCCATCTCTTATAAGTGCTACCAGTATTAGACTCCTTTGAGTTCATTCTGGATATACTAAGCCTTCTATAACTTAGAGAATCCATCAGCTCTCTTATTTTCATGAACTTAATCCCAAGAACTTATCCATTCTTGTCACCTTTTCACTCACCTTTTCTTACCCTTACTCATGTCTTCCTCAAACCTTGTCACTCTACCATACTTTAGCTTGTGACCTACGCATATCTATTCATATTGTTCGCAAACTTCCTTCACCTTGTTTGCACTATAGATTTCCTTATGTTATTCTGGAACATCAAGCGAGACATCACATCGTCTCTAACTCTTCTTTTACTCTCTAATTAGACCTTTCGATACTTATAAACCATAGGCTGAAATGTAAGCCACTGGCGATGCTGCTATCATTCCTGGATACTGGATCCCCACACTTATAGCCTTTAATCCGCAATATGGACTATTCACAACCTTCTGCATTTGAGTATTCGTACGTTGTTCACCTTTACCTTTCTTACCTTAAACTCTTTCATCGCATCTTTTATCTCTTTCATGAACTCCCTTCCACATAGGTATAATTCACGTTCACAACTTGAAGTTGTATCATAATACTTGTACCTCTAGGACATACACAATTCGGTAGGAGTTTCATACTGACTTATTATGAGGCTGGTACTTCTTCTAATTTGCTTTATTGTAGAGCCGTTATAGAATATAGCTACTGTACTATCTCTCTTTGTACCTCTGATTCCATGTTCTTAATCATGAAACCTATAATTTTGTTTGTCCAATAATCAGATTCATGATTTACTTCGTTGATGTAACTCTTTAGTTTCCTCCTTCTCCTGGTCGGCCTTTATGTCGGCTTGACTTATCTTCCGCGCTGGGGTTCATGGTATTAGTTATTCTGTTTAGCCGTTCATGGGTGCTGGGGGAATATGCATGATACAATCCTTTAACAATTTAATCATTCGTTTATGATCTGGGCTCAATTCTTTCTTTTAACGTATACCAGAATCTTCTACGGCTGTATATGTTGCATGTATAAATATCCGAACCCTTAAGTGAGTTCATAACGTAACCAACTCTGGATCATTGATCGAATAATTTCTTTTGTTACATTTTAGCTTTCTTTCAACGTAAGCTATTTCCTTTCCTAGTCTTTCTGCCCCCTTGTTGCGTCCATACTTAGCTTATAATGGTTCCTACGCATGCTATAGTTTTCATGCAACTCATATGGCCTTCGAATTTTTACTTTTAAATTTTTTTTTTCTTCCTGTTCATTAACCAGGGTAGGGCCACTTTTCTTTGGAGTGCTTACAATGTTGTTGTGAGACAGTTGTTACACGACCTTTTCCTTTTTAGGTCGTTGTGCTTAGGTTTAAGCCTTCTTCCTTATTTCCCCAGCTAGTCTTTCATTGTATTACTTAGGGAGAACCCTTAACTCTCGTAAAGTTGTGGGCTTATTACGGACCTTTTTAATTTCCTTACTTGCCTATAAGCATCCGTAGTTGTTTACCTCCGTGCCCTTGTGCTTGTAGGGTTACTCCTGAACTAATACTTTGATTGTCTTCATGGTGGAACTTTCTTTTATTTCCGTAACACTCATACGGTACCTTTTTAGCTTCCCCAAATCCTATATGGATAATTTTCAAGGATCACGATGTCATAACTGTAAAACTGAATTCCTCATATTGGGGTTCCCTATTTTTTTATTTTGCAGGATCTGTTGATTTGTCTGTATTCTCTTGTCTAGCCATTGCTAGGATCTTCTTGAATCAACTACTAATTTCTTATTAGCCCATTCCCGTATCAATATTCCGCGTAATATTTCTTGAGTCATTTCCTTTGTCTTAACTTGTCTCTCGCATTGGCTCCTTATTAATCAACAATATCTCGGACAGGAACCCTTAATTCCTTCCCCTGACATCGTGTTTGCTTAATTCTATGGTGTCGTAGCATAACTGTAGGCTTTGAATAAGTGCAGTCTCATCCCTTTCTCATTTATCGCATTTCTCCTTTATCATTCCATTTTCCCCTCTTTAAGGGAGTACCAAGACTTGGAGCTACGACGACCTGCCTATAGACGTTTTTTCCTCTCCATCTGTGGTGTCATTTTGCCTCATCAATTACCCTTACTCTCCTTGAGGTAATCCTTTTGTACCAAGGATAACAAAATTCTTCACTCGCAATGGTGGAAATTAGTGTAACTGGCACATATAGTCCCTTAAGTTTAACTTTTGCTCACATTGCTTGCTGAATGACCATTTTATGAATTTCTCATGAATTTTCTTCTTTTGTCCATTCTATTAACGCCGGGGCAAAATCTGAAATTCTAATGATACTGACTATTATCCAATCATTCAGTCCTTAATTCATATTTAGTTATCCCGTTCACCTGCCCAAATGATTTGTATTACTTTGAGTGGTCTAACTTTTCCTTTTGCTCACGAACTTATTTCTTGAAATGAGGATATGACTTTATGGCCTATACTCTTTTGTTGTCTCAAGGCCTGTCACTTCTTGTCTTTTCCTTCACTTGACAACAAACTCTGTAATACTGTCTTTTTTTTTATCTACCATTGTCATAAATGTATCACATCTTACTCATAATTGATTCATTTACTTTCTTCTTATTTTCCAACTAACATTTCTATCTATCACTTTATTCTGAAAACTTATCGATAAGATATTCTTTTGTTTTTAGCTCCCCTTTGCTCCATCCGCTGACCCTTCGGGTTGCTTAACATTATCTTTCTACTAGGGACGTGAGTCATACTAAGATGATATTTATCCTTTCTAGGCTTCTAGTGCCTATCTTTGTATTACTCATATCTAGATGTACTATTTTAGAGTGCACCATCGGGGTGTCTCACAAGGAGATCTATTAGCACTTTATCCTTCAGAAATGTCAACTAATACAAACAATTCATCCATCATATCTTCTTATACTACTTCTGTTAACCCCCATAGGGCATATCTGGAATGGGTGCGACCAATTATATATACCTCTGTTACTATTGAATATAACTCAAAAAGCTTATGTTTCTCTGCCTCAATTATAAACGATGTTAACCTTCATTAACTCGGTACCTCGTACCCTTTTCACCTTGATCCTTTTACTTACTGAAACTTGTACTTACTTTCTTAATCTCTCGTTGTCCTTCACCATAAAGATGGATAAGCATTCTTGCCTTAAGGCTTCTTATCAAGAAGCCTCTGTGGGCATCCCATCATACCATATCGTCCACTGTGGGAAAAATTATCATCGTATACCAGCTGATCAGGTGGTGGTGGGTATATAAAGCCATAACCTTTCACATATCCCATATACATATATATACATACATATATACGCGTATATAATGTAGTTTGAATATACATACATATATACGCGTATATAACGCCGTTTGAATCATATTTTAGCCACTGTGGGCAACATCATCATCATATACCAGCTGATCAGGTGGTGGTGCGTATATAACGCCGTAACCTTTTCCCATATCCCATTTACATATATACCCGTATATAACGACATCTGGTCATAGGTCAATGCACATGTATGAAATGCATGAAAAGTACGTAATAATCTCGATATTCATTCTGGATAAACTTTTCCAACTGCGTATTATTCTGGGACCCATGAATAGAAAATAATAAAAATTCTCATGGGGAATCAAGAATATAGACACCCCTACTACTTCTATGAATAGAGTAATTTATAGAAACTGTGTATTTACTCGTTTCTTCAATATAACTTGGATCGTGCCAAAAAGGAATAAGGGATAGCCTTAACATACCTGGGTCGATTCTCCTGACAATCCTTCTAAAACATGTCAATGACGACAACACGTAACGGTGGATAGAAGTAGGAAAAAGTCCGTATGATATTCTTGAGAAAGATTGCACCGTACTCCATTATAATTGCAAAATCTCACTTTGATTTGAATTGTTGAAGGTTTTATCTTACATATTTGGCTTACGGTTGTGACCTATGTTTGGACCATACAAAAATCTATGTTTGAATGTATATAATAATGGGATTGTGAGTTATGTATCTTAAGAGGGGATATGGTTCACGTTTTTGTTTGGTAACTAGATATAATATGACACATGTTATATGTGTCTATCCGTTACTAAATGGAAATGACTCACTTTCTTAAGAATTAACACATAACATAGTTATTTTTGAGTCACAATTCCTTGGTTCTTTTGCTGCCACGTTATGACACTTGATCTTATCCAAATTTCAATCCCTTCTCCTTAATCAACTTATTAATCCCCCACTAACTCAATAATTAAACAATTACTCATATAATTAAGAATTATCTCAAATTACTTATAATACTACTTTCTTTTAACACATTTTATACACCTTACTATCATGGTCATGTGGTACCTTGTGTGGCACTAGTTCATGAATACGGGGTATTATACTTGGACCATATCCCCAAATTGCCAAACTTTGACGAAATTCATTTTCTCCAATTTGCTTACCCTCTCACCTTTACGAATTTACTCATCACTTGTTTGAAATAGCATAATGCTTATAATCTCAAAATAATCTCATTCCCAAACTTACGTCGGTTAACTTACAACGAAACTTCAACGTACGAAAATGTAGGATGTAACATCATTTCGCTTTCATCAATTTACTTATGACGTAATTTTACATACGAAAACCTGGGGTGTAACAAACTCGTTGAGTTTACTTCGGCATGGCCTTCATCTATCACCGACGTCATGAACTGTACGACTGTTCCCGAACTGAATTCATCGTCATCAACCGATGACCCCAAGTTAGCCAAAGCATCAGCCTCGTTATTTTAAT
Organism: Nicotiana knightiana; assembly: GCA_005239525.1. Lineage (NCBI taxonomy): Eukaryota > Viridiplantae > Streptophyta > Magnoliopsida > Solanales > Solanaceae > Nicotiana > Nicotiana knightiana. Next base: position 28,580 of record MDKJ01338369.1, on the reverse strand, counting down.
CTCGGGGCACTTGGTAGGGTCCTTTCCTTAAATTGATGCATAGTTACCTGTAACTTGTCTAAATATCTTCGCATTCATTCCTATTTCATTTCGAACGTCCCATTGACTTGATTTACCACGAGGAAAGAATCTCACTTAGCTTTGACCACTTGGGCCCCAAGGCTTTTAGCCAATTCAAGACCTGCAATCATGGCCTCAAACTCGGCTTCATTGTTAGTCAATTTCACTGTTCTAATAGACGGCCTAAATACATTCCTCATAGAACGTTTCAACATGATGCCTAGCACGGACCCTTTTTTATTTTAGGCATCGTCTGTAAAAAGGGTCCAAAATCCTGAGGTAGTCCCCGAGGCTAACAATAAATATCTTTCGACTTCGGGAAAAAGTAGAGATTTTATGGCAGTTCGGGGTCAATACTCGATATTGTACCCGCTGATTTCAACGGCCCATTTGGCTAACCAGCCCGAGAGCTTCGTTTTGTGCATTATGTTCCTCAGTGGGTAGGAGGCTACGGCAAATATGGGGTGACATTGAAAGTGCGGTTTTAACTTTCTAGAGGCGCTTAGAAAAGAGAGTGCCAATTTTTCTAGGTAAGGATACCTTATTTCGGCTTCGCCTAGAGGTTTACTGACATAGTAAATAGGGAATTGCATACCTTCCTCTTCCTGGACTAAGACTCAACTTACCACCACCTCGGAAACCATCAAGTAAAGGAGCATTTGTTTATCCGCCTTCGGATTATGGAGCATGGGAGACTCGACAGGTACCGTTTGAGTTCTTTTTCTTCAATAGTGAGAAGAACCAATGACTTTTGTTCAAGGACCTCGATATGAACCGACCTATGGTGGCTATACGCCCAGTCAGCCTCTGAACGGCCTTGACGTTGTCTACTATGGTGATGTCTTCTATGGCTTTGATTTTGTCGGGATTGATCTCGATCTCTCGATTGGATACCTTGAACCCGAGGAATTTTTCGGACCCGACCCCGAATGCACACTTTTCGGGGTTCAGCTTCATCTTGTATCTCTTCAATATGTCAAAGCTTTCCTACATATGTTTCAAATGGCCTCTGCTCGCAAGGACTTGACTAACATGTCATTAATATAAACTTCCATTGATTTTTCTAATTGTCCTTCGAACATCCGGTTTACTAGGCGTTAATAGGTGGCGCCAACATTCTTAAATCTAAATGGCATTACGTTATAACAATCGGTGCCGAATTTAGTGATAAAGGAAGTTTTTTCTAGATCACCCGACTCCATCCGAATTTGGTTGTACCCAAAATAGGCATCGAGAAAACTGAGTATCTCGTGTCTGGCCGACACGTCGATCATCCGATCAATGTTAGGCAAAGGAATAGAATCCTTAGGGCATGACTTGTTCAGATCTTTATAATCCACACACATTCTCAACTTATTTCCTTTCTTAGGTACTACCACTACGTTGGCTAACCAACCCGGGTACTTAACTTCCCGAATGGATCCTATTTTAAGGAGTTTAGATACCTTATCCTTGATGAATGTGTGCTTGACCTCGGACTGCGGTCTCTTTTTCTACTTAACCGGATGGAAGTTCAGGTATAAACTCAGTTTCTGAGTGGTTACCTCCGGTGGAATCCTCGTCATGTCAAGATGGGACCAAGCGAAACAATCTATGTTAGTTGTAAGGAATTCAATGAGATTTTTTCGGAGCTCGAGAGTTAACACTGTGCCTAGGTATATCTTCAAATCAGGTAAGTGTTCGATCAATATGACTTGATCCAGTTCCTCGGCCATTGATTTGATGGCATCAAAACCATCAGGAGCAATGAACGACCTAGGAATTCCATAATCATCCTCCTCGCCTACTCCTCATTCTTCTAGTTCAGTCGGGGTCGATATCGGTGATTGCTATAAAATTTCTTCCTTCCTGGTCGGCTCCCTATTTTTTGATGTCGAGACCAGGGGTACTGGGATCACCTCATCGACTGCGAACATTTCTTTTGTGGTCGGCTGCTCTCCATAGACCGTCTTGATTCCTCCCACCGTAGGAAACTTTAGTGCTTAGTGTAATGTTGAGGGTACTTCCTCATGTTGTGGACCCATGTCATTCCGAATAAGGAGTTATACCTCATGTCCCCTTCACGTAGAATTTTATATCTTGAATCGTCCCGGCAGAATTCACTGGCAAGGTTATTTCTCCTTTAGTAGTTTCACATGCCATGTTAAATCCGTTCAACACCCGGACCGCCGACACTATTTGACCTTGTAACCCCAACTGCTCTACAACCCTCGATCTGATGATGTTGGCCGATCTTCCTGGATCAAACAACAAACGTTTAATTCGAGATTGGTTGATAAGTATGGATATCACCAGTTCATAATTATGAGGTTGCATGATTCCTTCCGAATCCTCATCGCTAAACAAAATGGTTCCCTCTAGGATGTAATCTCTGGTGCACTTTCCCTCGTGATGGATACTTTAGTGCGATTTATCATCGGTCCCTAGGGGACATCAACCCCTATAATGATCATGTTGATGACATGCTGAGGTTCTTCTCGTTTGGTCTGATTGTTGGAGTCCCTAATCCTGAAGTGGTTTTTGGCTCGATCACTCAAAAACTCTCGGAGGTGCCCGTTATTAAACAATTGGGAAAATTCTTCTCTCTATTTTTAGAAATCCTCGGTCCTGTGACCATGAGTTCCATGATACTTACATGTTAGGTTAGGATCTATCTGGGTAGGATCGGATTGTAATGGTTGAGTCCACTTGGTTTCCTTGATGAGCCCAATGGTCGATACGATGCTGGCTGTATAAAGGTTGAAGTTAAACTCTGATAATATCAGTGCTTCCCTTCCCTATATAGTCTTGTCAAAATCATTATTGCTCATCAGACATCGGCTATTGGACCCACAATTCTTCTCTTCTCATTCCTCGTAGGGTTACGCCCGAGCCCATTTCCCCTTCGATCTGCACTGTATGGTTTATACTGATCTCGGACCGGCTTTGATTCATGGTCGACGACTCTCTTAGGCCTGTTGTTGGTTTTGACGGGATAAACAAACCTAGAAGGTGCTTTGAGTTGGTCGTCCTTGACTCTGATTTTTGACTGGTACTTGTTGTGGACGTCGGCCCAAGTTAACGTCGGGTACTCTACCAAATTTGCTGCTGCAAAGCCAAGGAGCTTTGGGGGTTAAGTCCCTGAGTGAATGCTTGAACGTCCCAATCGTCTGCAACCAGAGGCAAGTTCATCCATTCCTTTTGAAATCTTCACATGAACACCCTGAGCATCTCTTTTCCCCTTTGCTTAACCTTGAAAAGGTCTGATTTTCTGGTCTCGACCTTGATGTCCTCGGCATGAACCTTTACAAAGCATCCGCGAGCATAGAGAACAAATCAATGGAATTTGGGGATAATTTTTTGTACTATATCATAGCTCATTTTGGCAAAGTTTTCCCGAACTTCTTTAATAACACTGACTGGATTCGTCATCTTCCAAGTCGTTACCTTTGTTGGCGCATATGTAGGAGGTCACATTCTTATTCGGGTCCGTGGTTGCGTTATATTTTGGAATATCAGGCATACGACACCTCTTTGGGATTGGCGTCGGTGCCGCACTCGTAGGAAAAGGATTTTGGACATATTTTTTGGAGTCCGGGCATTTCAATATCGGGGGCACTCCTGGGATTTCATCAACCCGGGAATTATATTTCTCCACCATCTTGTAGTTTGCCTCTATTTTCTTTTCACCTAATTCCACCCGTTTCTTTAATGCTTCATGTAATTTCATTACTTCAAAGATGACACCGGGCTCAGTTTCACCCGGCCTTTCGGTGATCTGCTCATTGCTTCGGGTGTTCTTCCGGGATGGTTAGGGCTCAAATCTGCTGAGGCGAAGCTTTGATTTTGCAGTTGCACTATCGCCATCTATTGAGCCTGCAAAATTTCAAAGATCTCTGACCTCGTTGCCTTCGCCTTCGGGCGCTCCTCGAGCCGTTGGTCAGGCTCCTCCGCGAACGCTGTTCTCGGGGTCGGTAGACAAGTTGGCATGAATGGCTACCTGTGAGTTAGCATCGACTGGGTATGAAACTTGGGCTCCATTGGGATCAGCAGGGGGCACCTCATTGGTAGGCACCGGATTGTTGTTTTCGCCATAATGGCCAGACTCAGCCTTAATGTTCAAGTGAGAAGACTAAGAATTTAACATTTCAAAACTAACTTGAAATTGAGACCTTAAAGAATAAGTATAAAATAAAGTGTGTTATGGAGATTTGTATCACACCACCAGTATAATCCTTAGCCCCACGGTGGGTGCCAAACTGTTTACCCTTAAAACGGATAACAATTAAATTTGTACGAATTTTAAGGATATGTGGATTGATTCAACACAAGTAATCAAAAATGTTAGATAAATGAATTAAAGATAAAATAAACAATCAAACCAGTTGTATCATTGAGTCCGGGCTCAAATCCAAGTTTAACAGTAATTTTACCCTCGATCGGAGCCTCGATTCGAAGCCAAAACTATGATTAAAATAGGAACCTTTCAAAAGCTAGAAAGCAGAGAAATAAGTTTTTATTGCCTCGATATGTGTGTTCCAATGTGTCTATTGAATAAGAAACTTTCCCTTTATATAGTAGGGGAGTTTTACCCCTAGTACAATTCTAAAAAAAGCCAAAAATCCTCCTTGTACATCAATCAATGATATGCTATCGTCGTCGGGTAAGATCCGAACGGTGATATCCGATTGGGCGTAGATATCACAGCCTTCCGTAATTCATGCGTGTGCAACTGTTTGTAGTGCTTTCCGAGGTCTTGGAGCTCGTTCTGAGTTCGGGGGTGTTGTCTTAGTAAGGCCCGATGGCGATCACCCCTTCCCATCCTCGATTCAAATAGTTCTTAGGTTCGGTCTCTATCTCATACATTCATACTTCTTACTACGTTTGACTCACCGAGAAATCAAGGCGTGTGCTGACCCCGAGTTTACCCGTATACAGTATTCATACTGCATACTGGTATTGAGCATTCAGCCGAGACTTTTGGAAAGGTGGCAAGAACTTATTACATGCTTAAGCAGATCAAAACTTTTTTTAATTGGATGATGTGATGAGATTATGAAAGCATACAACTAAAAGAATTGTTGCACACTTTGTTGTATAGACTACTTGGTAACGAAAGTTCCTATATCATTTTTTTGAAGTGTATTTGGTAGTATTGGTTATTATGTTAATACCATTGGGAAATTAGTATGAAGCACACTAATTTTTCTTTTAACAAATAGAGGCGCTTTTGTGGCGACAAAATTCTCGCAATGAAGCATTTGTATTGTCGACAAATTCGCAACCAATGGTAGCTAGTTCAGTGGTGACCCTTTTCGATCCACTTTGGTGGGTAGTTTTTGTGGAAACAGTCACTCACTATAGACGACGAGCCTCCAGTCGCCACTAAAGATCTCCATTGGACATTTTTTTAGTTTTAGTGTCGATTGTTGTCGCCACATATAATGTGTTTTCCTGTAATGTGTAGGTCGTGTATTTGATCGGAAAAATACATTTTTAATTAGTTGTTTCCATATTTCAAGTTTTAAATACGGGTCACCCTATTTCCTGACTGAATTTTTTCCTTAAAATAATGGGTGAAATAGAGATATCTGCTCTTCTAAAGAATTGAGATACCTAAGGCCTCATTTATGTTTGCACTTTAATCAAGGTCTTAATCTTAATCATTAGGATAAATATTCAAACTCGAATTAATATTTATATCACGAATCTTTTGTTAGATATACCTTAAATATATGGATTGAAAGTAAGTTTTCTTAAGATTTTGAAAAAAAAATCTAAATTCACTCGAATGTTGATTTAAATATCTTAATGGACGTGAATTGAAAATCTACGTATATATTTGGACTCTAGAGGTTATGTGTCATCATATTATGACTTTTATTTTGAAGTTTGATTATATGTGCCCGATTTAACTTTGACATCAAGCTATCTTTAAATTATAAAATAGATTCTTATGGAGATTAGTAAAGCACGCAATGACTAAAATTCCTCAACTAGAAGATATTTTTCTTTTTACTCTATGGTATGAACGGGAAATTGAAGTGATAATATGAAGCACGGTCTTACTTGTGGATTAGCGAGTTTTTTCACTTTGGGTGTGTTTGGTATGAAGGAAAATATTTATCGAAAAATTGTCACGACCCGAAATTTCCACATTCGGGACCGTGATGGCGCCTAATATTTCATTTGCTAGGCAAGCCAATGTTAGATGGTCTTTAAGCCAATTTTAATCAATTCAAATAAATAAAACCAATAAAACCGAAATTTAAGCCAATACGGAATGTGGAATGACATAAAAACCAAAAATATCTAAGTACAACCCGCATCTGGAGTCACAAGTTCACGAGCTTCTAGAATATCTACAAATAGGGTTTGAAATAAATACAGTTGTCTCGAATGAAAAGAACAGTAAATAAGGGAAATGGAAGTGGACTTCAAGTTCTGCGGACACCAGCAGATCTACCTCGAGTCTCTGAATGCCAATCTGAGCCTAAACTCGACGAGGTAGTGACAGGGCTATGACAAGATACCTACGTAAATAAACCTATACAGACGGAAATATGTGTACAACATAACAACAAATAAAGAATTAACAAGTTCTATTGGGAGGGGAAATGCGAAAGGGATACAAGATACAGTAACTACAACAGGGAATGATAATAAGAACAGTCAATAAACCTTCAACCAACAAAATGAACATAAATTAATGAATAAAACTGCACGACATCAGCCTTCGCGTTTTTACTCTCAGCCTCACCATGAAACAGTAATAATGGCATGGCATCACCCTTCGTGATTTTACTCTCAATCTCACCATAAAATGATAAATATGGCACGGCATCACCCTCCGTGATTTTACTCTCAATCTTGCCATAAAATGATAAATACGGCACAATATCACCCTTCGTGCTTTCACTCTCAATTTCATCATAAAACAATAGATACGGCACGGCATCACCCGTGGTGCATTAACTCTCAAATATGGCACGACATCACCATTCGTGCATTAACTCTGAAATACGGTACTGCATCACCCTTCGTGCATTTACACTCTTCCTTACCATGTAACAATGAACATATAACAACAGGGAGATAGAATGAGCAAGATCAAGTCTTATGTCAACAATGGCTCCACTATACCAATCTCTACTTCACAAACAATGCTCAATTATTACAGATAGCCCATAAGTGTGGAAATAACAATCAATTTAGTAATTAACTAGTCTAAGCATGGATATTAAGATCAAAGAAAGAAATAAATTACAAGGAACAAGTCCCACACGCATGCTTTAACCCAACAACAACGCATAAGTACTCGTCACCTCACATATATGTTGTACCGTAACATTTCAACAAGTAGCACATAACAAACAAGTCTTAATCCTTCAAGTCAAGGTTAACCATGACACTTACCTCGCTCGCAAATATCAACTCACAGATCAACCACGGCTTTGCCTTTCAAACAAGCCTCCGAACCAACCAAATCTAGAAAATTATCAAGCAAACGATTCAAAATAAGACTTAAGTACTACCCATAAATGAAAATATTCAAATTAGGTCACTATTGAAAAAGTCAACAAAAGTCAACTCCCGGACCCGCTTGGTCCAAACCCAAAATTTGGACCAAAACCCGATTACCCATTCACCCCTGAGCCCAGTTATATAATTAGTTTTGAAATCCGACCTCAATTTGAGGTCTAAATTCCAATTTTACACATCCTCATCTATCCATATAGATGGTGACTTGGTTTAACTGCTGATAGTCTATGCACATCCTCATCTATCCATATTTCTTATTCACGAACAACACAGGCGCACCCCAGGGTTAGAAACTAGGTCTAATGAAGCCCTTATCAAGAAAATCCTGCAACTACTCCTTCCATTCTTTCAACTCTGGTGGGTCCATACGGTATGGCGAAATAGAAATGGGCTGAGTGCCCGGAGCCAAATCAATACAGAAGTCAATATCTCTGTTGGGTGGCATCCCCGGCAGATCTGCAGGAAACACCTTTGTAAACTCACGAACAACTGGTACTAAATCCATGGAAGGAACCTCCGCACTAGAATCACGTACATAAGCCAAATAAGCTAGACACCTCTTCTCGACCATACGTCGAGCTTTCACATAAGAGATAACCTTGCTGGTAGAATAGCCAGGAGTCCCTCTCCACTCTAATCTAGTCAACCCTGACAAGGATAAGGTCATCGTATTAGAGAGACAATCCAATATAGCATGATAAGGTGACAGCCAATCCATGCTCAAGATGACATCAAAATCTACCATATTGAGGAGTAGAAGATCTATGCTAGTCTCAAGACTCCCAATGGTAAGCACACATGAACGATAAAAACAATCTACGATGATAAAATCTCCCAAAGTTATGGATACACACACAGGAGCACTCAAAGAATCACAAGGCACAACTAGATATGAAGTAAAATAAGATGACACGTAGGAATAAGTAGATCCTGGATCAAATAGAACTGAAGCATCCCTACGGAAAACTGAAACAATACCTATGATAACACCATCAGATGACTCAGTCTCAGGCCTGGCTAGGAAAGCGTAACATCGGGGTTGGGCCCCATAACTCTGAACCACGTCCCTGGGACAAACTTTAACTAGTTGGCAACCACATCTAACAGCATGACCTCCATCTCTACTGGCCTAACCTCCACCTCTATCTGTCTGACCCCTACCTCTGGATGGAAACTGGTGCCGGAACCATGGCACGAGAACCCTGTTGTTGTGAGTTTCCCGGTGCCCGATGGCAAAATCTAGCAATGTGCCTCGGGTCACCATAAGTATAACAGGTGCTCGGTTGTTGTGATTATTGACCCTGAAACTGACCCTGTCGACCTGAATAACCACCATGAAAGCTCTGGAGTGGAGGTGCACTAATAGAAGCTGGTGGTGCACTGTATGCTAGTTGATCGGGATGAGACATGTGAGGGCCGCAACCACCTGAAGCACTATGGGATGCCTGGAGTGCTTAATGAAATGGCCTGGGAGGATGGCCTCCACCAAAAGTACCCCTTCCTCCAGACGAGGCACTATTGAACCCACCGGAATGTCGAGGCCTCTTATCAAACCCTTGCCCTTTCTCTTGTGCAAGAACCACCTCGATCCGCCTGGCGTCATTGACAGTCACCCGAAAAGATATCTCACCCCCAGTCTCCTTGGCCATCTGAAGCCTGATAGGGTGAGTAAGCCCATCAATAGACCTCCCTACCCTCTCTCTCTCTTTCTCTCATTAGGAAGAAAAATAATAGCATGACGATCTAGATCCACAAAGCGGGTCTCGTACTGAGTAACAGTCATACTTACATGTTGGAGATGCTCGAACTACCGGTGGTAATCCTCTCTCAATGTGATAGGGAGGAACTTCTCTAGGAAGATCTGAGAGAAATGGTCCCAAGTAAGAGAAGGCGACCCAGCTAGTGTGGTCAACATGAAATTAATCCACCACCTCTTGGCGGAACCCGTCATCTGAAATACAGCAAAATCTGTGACTATTGTCATGGAAAAAGAGTTTGTTTTACCCCAATTGGTCTCAACTATCCTCATGTTCTGCAACACTCATGGCAGCAGTCAAGATAATCATGTGGGTCCTCAGAAGGTGCACCACTGAAGTGAACTGGAAGAGCTTGGTGAACTTATCCAATCTCAATAATCCCTCAGAAGACATGGCGGGACTATCACCGGCATGTGCCACAACAATCGATTGAACTATCCCAGCTGGCGGTGTTGCTGGTGTCTGATACTAGGGAGCCATCTACTCCGGAGTGTGAGTAGCGGGAGTCTGTGCTCCTCCCAAAGCCTTAGAGACGGCTGGTGCCACATGGAATGTACCGTCCTGGGCTAGACTCTCCATAAGGCCAGCCAAACGGACCAAAGCGTCCTGAACTACTAGGGTGGCGATGAAACCCTCGGGGACCTGAGCTGGTCCAACAGGTACCATCTGACCTGGAACCTCCTCATCAAAATCTAGTTGAGGCTCCACTACTGGTGCTGCTCGAGATCTAGGATGAGATCTACCTCTGCCTCAGCCTCTGGTGCGACCTCTGCCCCTCTTAGGAGCTGCCACTAGGGGCTCCTACTGCTGTCCAGCTGAAGATGTAGCACGTGTTCTCGCCATCTGGGGGAGGACAATAATAGAAGAGTTCAATCAGCAATGATAGAATAAAATTGCACGACAAAGAAGAATAGAAGTGAAATTTGTTCCTAAACATCATAACCTCTGGAAGATAAGTACAAACATCTCTGTACCGATCATCCAGACTCTACTAAGCCTGCTCGTGACTTATGAGATCTAAGAAACCTAGTGCTCTGATACCAACTTGTCACGATCTGGAATTCCTACATTTGGAACCGTGATGGCGCCTAACATTTCACTTTCTAGACAAGCCAACGTTTGAGGATCTTTAAGCCAATTTTTACCAATTCAAATAAATAAAACCAATCAAATCGAAATATAAGAAAACACTGAATGCGGAATGACATAAAAACCAAAAATATCTAAGTACAACCCGGTTCTGGAGTCACAAGACACCCACGTAAATAAACTTATATAGACAAAAATATGCGTACAATATAACAACAAATAAAGAATTAACAAGTTCTAATGGGATAGGACATGCGAAATGGATCAAGATACGGTAACTACAACGGGGAATGATAATAAGAACAGTCAATAAACCTTCAACCAACAAAGGGAACAAACATAATGAATAAAACTGCACGGCATCACCTTTCGTGCTTTTACTCTTAGCCTCACCATGAAACAGTAATAATGGCACGGAATCACCCTTGGTACTTTTACTCTCAATCTCACCATAAAATGATAAATACGGCACGGCATCACCCTACGTGCTTTCACTCTCAATTTCATCATGAAACAATAGATATTGCACGGCACACCCTTCATGCATTAACTCTCAAACATGGAACGATATCACCCTTCGTGCATTAACTCTCAAATACGGCACTGCATCACCCTTCGTGCATTTACACTCTCCCTTACCACGTAACAATGAACATATAACAACAGGGAGATAGAATGAGCAAGATCAAGTCTTATGTCAGCAATGGCTCCACTATACCAATCTCTACTTCACAAACAATGCTCAATTATTACAGATAGCCCATAAGTGTGGAAAGAACAATCAATTTAGTAATAAACTAGTCTAAGAATGGATATTATGATCAAAGAAAGAAATAAATCACAAGGAATAAGTCTCACCCGCATGCTTTAACCCAACAACAATGCATAAGTACTTGTTACCTCACATATATGTTGTACCCCAACATTTGAACAAGTAGCACATAACAAAAAAGTCCTAATCCTTCAAGTCAAGGTTAACCACGACACTTACCTCGGCCTCAAAGATCAACTCACAACTCAACCACAGCTTTTCCTTTCAAACAAGCCTCCGAACCAACAAAATTTTAGAAAATTATCAACCAACGGATTCAAAATAAGACTTAGGAACTACCCACGAATGAAAGATATTCAAATTAGGTCACTATTGAAAAAGTCAACATGAGTCAACTCTCGGGCCCGCTAGGTCCAAACTGGAAATTCAGACCAAAACCCGATTACATATTCACCCCTAGCTGGTTATGTAATTTATTTCGAAATCCGACCTCAATTTGAGGTTTAAATTCCAATTTTACAAAAATCTCTAATTCTTCCCAAACCCCCAATTTCCACCATGAAAATCCTAGATTTTAGGTTGAAATCTTGTGAAAAGTAATGGAAGATTGAAAGAGAATATGTTAGAATCACTTACCAATGAATTGGGGAAGAAGGACTCTTGGGAAAATCTCCTCTCTTAGGGAATTTTGTAAAAATCAAATTTTGACCTCGAATTGGGGTCGTAGTTCGAAACTAATTGCATATTCGGGCTCGGTAGTGAATGGATAAACGGAATTTGATCCGAGCCCCGAGTATGGACCAAGCGGGCCCGGGGTTGGATTTTAACTTTTTTTAGAAAACTTAGGAAAATAATAATTTTCAGTAAAGTTAGTTCCTTTAGCATAAATTAATGATATTAAACTAATTATGATTAGATTCGAGCGGGTTAGAGGCAAATTCGAAAGGAAAAGTGGTAATTGAGTAGTGAGTGGCCTGCGAAATTGAGGTAAGTGCTTAGTTTAACCTTGACTTGAGGTAATAGGAATCCCCACTTATATGCTATTAGAATTTGCATGTGTGTGGTGTATAGGTGAGGTGACGAGTATCTATGCACCACTAAATTATTGTTGAACATGGTCCCTTCCCCTTTTTCCAATTATTTGCTTCCGGGCTTCATTGTTTCATGATCATTGAGGTTTATATGTCTATATAGATTCGTTGATTTATTGTTAAGTATTGCTTCAAGTAATTTGGAAGTGTTGATTGTTCTCTTGGTTTTGTTGTGTTACATAAAGATTGAGCTGGTTGTCAGTGTTACGATATATATATATATATATATATATATATATATATATATATAAATTCCGGTTGGCTTCGTTATGAAATGATAATTGATGAAGTTTATGAGTTTTACAGCTTCTATTTACAATTGTTGATATAAAAATGTTGTGAAAGGCTTGGCCTGAATTGTGAAAGTTTTTTTGAATAAATAGATATGATATGTCTGGTGGGAGCGGGTTTCACGCCACAACAAGGAGTAATAAGGGTGGACAAGTGGGAGCGGGTTGCACGCTGCAACAAGAGAAATAAGGATGATTTATATATAGGGAGGAGCAATAAGGGTGGACAGGTGGGAGCGGGTTGCGTGCCACAACAAGGAGTGATAAGGGTGAATATTTATGTTTTTATTGATTTTCAAAAATAAGGATTTGGAAAACTCCGATTTTAATAAAAATATTTTCATACTCTGATTTTATTGTGATTTAAATTGAAACTTGGAAATTTTGAGAAGTTGATTATAATTGATATCTGAAAGGAGTTATCCGAGTTGTTTATTTTATTTATTGTTGCAAGTTACTGGTTATCGAGTTTATTATTATTGTTTCTTTCTTGTTTTATTATATATATTGTTCACATGTTATATTGTTAACGCCCCACTGTAGCCTCGTCACTACTTCATCGAGGTTAGGCTCGGCAGTTACTCAGTACATGGGGTCGGTTGTACTGATACTACACTCTGCACTCTTTTGTCCAGATCCAGGTACCGGCCGGAGTTAGGAGATCTTAGTAGCTGAGCATTTTCGTTCGAAGACACGAGGTAGATTTGCTGGCATCCGCAGATTCCTGGAGTCTACTCTTTATTTTATGGACGCTGTTTTATTTCGTTCGAAATAGACATATGCACTTCTTTCAGCCATTATTTGTAGTATTCTTAGTACTTCGTGAATTGTGACACCAGACCCTGGGGTAGTTTTATAGTTATGTATTTAGTTCGTGGTTCGATTTAATTATTGACTGTTATTCATATTTCATGAAGTTATCTAGTGGAAAGTATTAGATTTGTATTTATTTTAAATTGTTCTATTATATGTAAGTAACTTTAAAGGAAAATGGTTAGTAAATTTCTAACATCGGCTTGCCTAGCAAGTATTGTGTTAGGCGCCATCACGATCTCGTGGTTTGGGAATTTGGATCGTGGAAAGTTGGTATCAGACCTGGATCGCCTGAAACTCGTCCGGACAATAGAGAATGACCTAAGGAACATTGGTCACCGGCCCGCCATGACCGTTCGTCGATATTTTGAGAGCACTAGGATTCATAGGTCTCACAATTCACGAACAAGCTTAATAGAGTCTAAGGGATCGGTACGGAGATGTCTGTACTTATCTCACCGAGGCTGTGAAGTTAGGAACAAACTCAGTTTTTATTTCTACTCTGTCATGCGATTCTTGGTATCTCAAATACTTATTGAACTCTTCTACTCTCTCGCAGATGGCGACAACACATGTTTCTTCTTCCTCTAACCAACAATTCGGTCTTCCAGCAGCAGCAGCTCCTATTAGGGGCAGAGGCCAAGGCCATGTCAAAGGCCGAGGCAGGGGCAGGACTTAGCCCGTTGCTCATACTGCAGCCCCAGCTGCGGAGCCCCAGATTGAGATTGATGGGGGGCTCCATCTCAGACTGTTCCAGCTAGACCAGCTCAGGTTCCAGAAGGGTATATTGCTACCTTGGTACTTCAGGATGCTTTGGTCAGATTAGTGGGCCTTATGGAGAGTGTAGCCCAGACTGGCGCACTCCTTGTTGCAGCATCCGCATCTCAGGCCGGAGGAGGGGTCCAGGCTCCTGTTACCCACACTCCTAATCAGACTACTCCTCAGGTTCAGACCCCAGCAGCCAATCCAATTGGGGTAATTCAGCTAGTTGCTCCAGCGCTGCCCGTTGATGGGGAAGCTATGTCCACTGATGCTTTGTGGAGATTGGACAGGTTCATCAAGCTTTTCCCTGTTTATTTCAGTGGTGCTACTTCAGAGGATCCTCAGGAATATCTACACAGTTGTCATGAGGTGCTTCGTAATATTGGTATTTTGGAAACCAATGGGGTCGACTTCGCTGCGTTTCAGATGACTGGTTCCGCCAAGAAATGGTGGAGGGATTATTTGTTGACTAGACTAGTTGGGTCGCCTGATCTGACTTAGGATCAGTTTTCTCACCTCTTTTTGGAGAAATTTTTGCCGATCACTACCAGAGAAGAGAAGCATCGTCAGTTTGAGCGTCTTCAGCAGGGCGGCATGACAGTTACCCAGTATGAGAATTGTTTTGTGTATTTGGCTCGGCATGCTATTATTTTGTTGCCTACTGAGAGAGAGGATTAGGAGATTTATTGAGGGACTTTCCCAGCCCATCACGTTGAAGATGGCTAAGGAGACAGGGATTGAGAATTCATTTCAAGATGCGGCCAATGTGGTCAGGAGAGTTGAGACGGTTCTCGAGATGGGAGGTCAGAGGTCAGACAAGAGACCTCGTTATTCCGGTAGATTCAGTGGTGCCTCTTCTGGAGGCGGAGATACTTAGGGTAGAGGTCATTCTTCCAGGCCATTTAATTCAACACTTCAGACGTCCCATGGTGCTTCAGGTGGTCGTGGTTGTTACTTGCCTTATTCTGATCAATCAGACCCAATCAGAGCACCTCCTCTTCAGAGTTATTATCGTGGTCAACCGGTTCGTCAGCTTCAGCCTCAGTATCAGAATGGTTGTTATGAGTGTGGTGAGTATGGACACATTTAGAGATCTTGTCCAAAATTTTTGGGTAATGAGCCTCAGTACCAGAATTCTCGTGCTATAGTTCCGGAACCAGCTGCAGTACCACCTGCCCAGCCAACCAGGGGTAGGGGTCAGGTAGTTAGAGGTAGAGGTCAGAATGTTAGAGGTGGAGGTCAGCATGCTAGAGGTGGAGGCCAGCCCGCTAGAGGTGGTGGCCAGCCCATTAGAGGTGGAGGACCACATGTCAAAGGTCCTCCCAGTGATGTAGTTCAGGGTGGTGGGGCCCAGCCCCGATTATGTGCATTTCCAGCCAGACCCGAGGCAGGGCCTCCGATGCAGTTATCATAGGTACCATTTCAGTTTGTAATAAAGATGCTTCAGTTTTGTTTGATCCGAGGTCTACTTATTCTTATGTGTCATCCTATTTTGCCTCATATTTGGTTGTGCCTCGCGATTCCTTGAGTGTCCCTATTTATGGGTCTACGCCGGTCAGGGATGCTATTGTTGTAGATTGGGTATATCGTTCGTACGTAGTCATTATTGAGGGTCTTGAAACTAGTGTACACCTTTTTCTTCTTGACATGGTCGATTTTGATGTCATATTGGGCATGGATTGGTTGTCACCTTATTATGCCATCTTGGACTGTCATGCCAAGACAGTTACTTTAGCTTTGTCGGGATTACCTCGGTTAGAATGGAAAGGGACTCATGGTCATTCTCCCAACAGAGTGATTTCTTATGCCAAGGCTTGTCGCATGGTTGAGAAGGGATGTTTGGCTTATTTGGCTCATATCCGTGATTTTGATGTCGACGTTTCTTCAATAGAGTCAGTGTCTATTATTTGGGAGTTTCCCAGAGTGTTTCCTGCATATCCGTCGGGGATGCCACCTGACATGGATATTTATTTTTGTATTGATGTTGCTCCGGGCATTCAGCCCATTTCTATTCCTCCATACTGGATGAACCTACCAGAATTGAAAGAATTGAAAGAATGGTTGCAAGACCTGCTTGATAAAGGTTTCGTCAGGCCTAGTGTCTCGCCCTGGGGTGCGCCGGTTTTGTTTGTAAAGAAGAAGGATGGATCGATGAGAATGTGTATAGATTACTGATAGTTGAATAAATTTACTACCAAAAATAAGTATTCGTTGCCAAGAACTGATGATTTATTTGATCAGCTTCAGGGTGCCAGTGTGTTTTCAAAAATTGATCTAATATCGGGCTACCATTAGTTGAAGATTAGGGTGTCTGATGTTCCTAAAACAACCTTTCGGACAAGGTATGGGCATTATGAATTTTTGGTGATGTCTTTTGGCTTGACTAATGCCCCAACATCCTTTATGGATTTGATGAATCGAGTTTGCAAGAATTACCTGGATTCCTTCGTAGTTGTGTTCATTGATGATATTCTTATATACTCCCGCAGTCGGGAGGAGCATGAACAGCACCTCCGTATAGCACTCCAGACTTTGAGGGATAATCAGTTGTATGCAAAATTTTCAAAGTGTGATTTCTGGTTAGACTCAGTAGCTTTCTTAGGTCACGTCGTATCAGCAGAGGGTATTCAAGTAGATTCTAAGAATATAGAGGTAGTCAAGAACTGGCCTAGACCTACTTCAGCTATAGAAATCAGGAGCTTCTTGGGTTTGGCGAGATACTACCGTCGTTTTGTGGAGGGGTTCTCTTCTATAGCAGCCCCGATGACGAGATTGACTAAGAAGGGTGCCCCATTTAAATGGTTGGATGAGTGTGAGGCGAGCTTCCAGAAGCTCAAGACAGCCTTGACTTCAGCACTGGTATTGGTGTTACCATTAGGTTCAGGATCCTTCACGGTATATTATGATGCTTCCCGTGTTGGGTTGGGAGCGGTATTGATGCAAGAGGGCAGGGTGATAGCATATGCGTCTCGACAGTTAAAGATTCATGATAAGAATTATCATTTCCATGACTTAGAGTAAGCATCCATTATTCATGCATTGAAAATATGGAGGCACTATCTTTATGGCATGCCATGTGAGATTTACACGGATCATCGTAGCCTCCAGTACTTGTTCAATCAAAAGGATCTTAATTTTAGACAGAGGAGATAGTTAGAGTTATTGAGAGATTATGATGTCACTATATTGTATCATCCGGGAAAGGCCAATGTGGTGGCTGATGCATTGAGTAGCAAAGCAGTAAGTATGGGCAGCCTTTCATGTATTCCCGTTGGTGAGAGACCGTTAGCTTCAGATATTCAGACATTGGATAATCAGTTCGTGAGGTTGGATATTTCGCCCAGCCATGTTCTAGCTTGTACAGTTGCTCGATCTTCCTTATTCGAGCCTATCAGATATCGGCAAGATGATGACCTAAACTTCATGGTCCTTAGGGACACAGTTCGGCACAGTGGTGCCAAGAAGGTTACATTTGGAGATAATGGTGTTTTAAGGATGCAGGTTCGTATATGTATGCCTAATGTTGATGGCCTTCGTGAGTTGATTCGTGAAGAAGCTCACAATTCTAAGTATTCTATTCACCTTGGTGCTGCCAAGATGTACCAGGACCTGCTACAGCACTACTGGTGGCGAAGGATGAAGACGGATATTTTTGCTTATGTGGCTCGTTGTTTAAATTTCCAACAGGTGAAATATGAGCATCAAAGACCCAGTGGTTTACTTCAGCAGATAAAGATTCCTGAGTGGAAGTGGGAGCGTATCACTATGGACTTCGTTGTTGGACTCCCACGGACTCAGAGGAAGTTCGATGTCGTTCACACTTTTGGAGGGCGGTTCAGCGAGAGTTGGGTACCCGAGTTGAGTTGAGCACCGCATTTCATCCTCAGACGGACGGGCAGTCCGAGCGTACTATTCAGATTCTAGAGGATATGCTCCGCGCTTGTGTTATTGACTTTGGAGGTTCTTGGGATCAATTCTTGTCATTAGAAGAGTTTCCCTACAATAATAGTTATCAGTAGAGCATTCAGATGGCTCTTTATGAGGCACCATATGGTAGACGATGTAGATCGCCAGTTGGGTGGTTTGAGCCGGGAGAGGCTCGGTTATTGGGTACAGACTTAGTTCAAGAGGCCTTAGATAAGGTCAAGATTATACAGGATCGACTTCGAGCAGCTCAGTCTAGGCAAAAGAGTTATGCCGGTCGTAAGGTTCGAGATGTGGCATTCATGGTTGGAGAGACAGTATTACTTCGAGTATCGCCCATGAAGGGTGTCATGAGATTTGGGAAGAAGGGCAAGTTGAGCCCTAGGTATATCGGGCAATTTGAGATTCTTGATAGAGTGGGGGAGGTAGCCTATATACTTGCGCTTCCTCCAGGGTTATCCTCAGTTCATCTGATATTTCATGTATCTATGCTCTGTAAATATCATGGTGACCCGTCCCACATGTTAGATTTCAGCTCTGTCCAATTGGACAAAGATTTGAATTATGAGGAGGAGCCGGTAGCCATTCTAGACCGGCAGGTTCGTCAGTTGAGATCAAATAGTTACCCTTCAGATCGAGTGTGATGGATAGGTCAACTTGTTGAGGCAGCTACTTGGGAGTCCGAGTCGGACATGCGGAGTATATATCCCCACTTGCTTACCAGTTCAGGTAATTTTCTATGTCTGTTCGAGGACGAACGTTTGTTTTAGAGGTGGAGATTGTGATGATCCAAAAGGTCCTCTTATAAATTAAGGCTCCATTCCAGGCTCATTTTCCTTAAAAAGATTAATTTTATTTACCTCGATTTGCGTGTGCAGTCCGAGCGTGAAACCAGAAAGCTTTTATGTGAAAATATGAGAAATAGTAATTTTGGAATTTAAAATTTAGTTTTAGTTGACTTTGTTCAACATTTTTAGTAAACGAACCCGGATCTGTGTTCCAACGATCGGGGGAGGTCCGCAGTAAAATATGGGACATGGGCGTATCCCAGGAACTGAATTCCGAGGTCCCTAGCCTTAGAAATCAATTTTTGAAAGAAATTGATTTGCTGGATTTTTAATGAAATAAAGAAATGAATTAATGTTTGAAACTATTGGTATCAAGCCCGTATTTTAGTTTCGGAGCTCGATACAAGTTTGTTATGATGTTTACATCCTATCTGCGAAATTTGGTAAGTATCGGAGTTGATTTGACGTGATTCGGACGTCCGGTTGAGAAATAGTGAAAGTTGAGTGTTCTTGAGAAAAATGATGAGTTTTGAGGTTAAATCCATAGTTTTAAATGTTATTTTCATGATTTAATAGCACGAGTAAGTCCGTATGATATTTTTAGACTTGCGTGCATGTTTGGTTTGGAGCCTCGAGGGCTCGGTTGAGTTTTGGATAGGCTACGGGATGTTTTACACTTAGGAAGAACTGTTGTTTTGTTGTTTCTGGTGCGCAGGTAAATTGCTCTTCGCGTTCGCTTTGCTTCACTCGCGAACGCGTAGAGTAAAGTGCACCGGGTTCATTTTTGTTCTATGTGAACACGTGGCCTTGGACGCGAACGCGAAGAGTTAAGCTGACATGGGGAGGGGGAACCCATTTTTCTATGCGAACGCGCCTGGTGGGCCACGAACGCGAAGGCCACTGGGCCAGGACACTATGAGAATGCGGAAGGCCCATCGCGAAGGCGATGAAGGCCTGCCCAGTTATATAAAACAGCTATTAAAACTCGGGCAGAACCTATTTTTCACCTATTTTCGAACTACAAAGACCTAGAGGCGATTTGCTTCACACAAATTCATCCCCAAGGTGTTGTAATCAATCCTAAACTCTTCTCTTTCAATTACCCAATGTTTTTCATCAACTTTTCAATCCAAAATCAGGAATTTTCATAGTAAAAAATTGAGGGTATAGGTAGAATTAGGGAATTTTGTAAAAATTGAATTTTAATCTCGAATTGGGGTCAGATTTCGAAACTAATTGCATATTCGGGCTCGGGGGTGAATGGGTAAATGAAATTTGGTCCAAATCCCGAGTTTGGACCAAGCGGGCCCGGGGTGGGATTTTAACTTTTTTTTAGAAAACTTAGGAAAATAATGATTTTCAGTAAAGTTAGTTCCTTTAGCATAAATTAATGATATTAAACTAATTATGATTAGACTCGAGCGGGTTAGAGGCAAATTCGAAAGGAAAAGCGATAATTGAGCAGTGAGTGGCCTGCGAAATTGAGGTAAGTGCTTGGTTTAACCTTGACAGGTGGGAGCGGGTTGCGCGCCGCAACAAGGAGCGATAAGGGTGAATATTTATGTTTTTACTGATTTTCAAAAATAAGGATTTGGAAAACTCTGGTTTTATTAAAAATGTTTCATACTCTGATTTATTGTGATTTAAATTGAAACTTGGAAATTTTGAGAAGTTGATTATAATTGATATCTGAAAGGAGTTATCCGAGTTGTTTATTTTATTTATTGTTGCAAGTTACTGGTTATCGAGTTTATTATTCTTGTTTCTTTCTTGCTTTATTATATATATTGTTTACAGGTTATATTGTTAATGTCCCGTCATAGCCTCGTCACTACTTCGTCGAGGTTACGCTCGGCACTTACTCAGTACATGGGGTCGGCTGTACTGATACTACACTCTGCACTCTTTTGTGCAGATCCAGGTACCGGCCAAAGTTAGGAGATCTTAGTAGCTGAGCATTTTCGTTTGGAGACACGAGGTAAATCTGCTGGCGTGCGCATATTCCTGGAGTCTTCTCTTTATTTTATAGACATTGTTTTATTTCGTTCGAAACAAATATATATACTTCTTTCAGCCATTATTTGTAGTATTCTTCGTAGTTCGTGAATTGTGACACCAGACACTGAGGTAGTTATATAGTTATGTATTTAGTTCGTGGTTTGGTTTAATTATTGATTGTTATTCGTATTTCATGAAGTTATCTAGTGGAAAGTATTAGATTCGTATTTATTTTAAATTGTTCTATTATGTGTAAGTAACTTTAAAGGAAAATGGTTAGTAAATTTCTAACATCGGCTTGCCTAGCAAGTATTGTGTTAGGCGTCATCACGATCCTGTGGTTTTGGAATTTGGGTCGTGACAGAACCACAAGTCCAAACAATTTCCTAACTATAAAGATTTGATTTTTATTATACTAATTAACTAACAAATATTATAAAGCAGTAAAATTATCAACTAACAAGGATAAAATTATAGACAAGACTAAGGAGATCTAGAGTTATGATTTTTCCAATTGTCGGAATCCTTTCTGCTACGTTTCCTATAAATTTGCCTAATTTTTCTATACCGATCATGAGCGCTCTGAGTGGCGTAATTCTCTCCTGAGTAACTACCATAATTTACTAGACATATTCTCCCGAACTACGCTAGCTGGCACTAAGTTACGGCTCACTCGGATCGCACCAAGGTTTTGTTATCCCTAATCCCACCTTTAAACCCTCCATATTGATCTCTCATATACGTTAGGATTGATGTTATTCAACAACTACCTAAATATGCACTCTCTCCCGAGTAATACACACTAAATAGGCACAATTGATTTAGAGCTCTTCAACCAACCACAATAATAATGTAGTTGAACAAATAGAGAAAACACTACGGCAAATTTCTATATTAACGTAATAGGAAAATCATCCTCCAATAGGTTCCATCAAAATCCTAGATAACAAATTATCTATTCATAATAATATGCAAAACTATAATACTAGAATTCACAACCAATAATGTAAATAGGAAGAAGGAAGTGAAAAACTCGTAGAAGAATTCCTCGTCTTGCTCCTAGTGTGTTCTTGCCTCCTTAGGTCCAAAATGTGTCAAAAGTACTCAAAATACTATTTTTCCATGTATATATACAAATTAAGGTCGGAACCAAATAATTATACCTTCTCCTATGCGAAAAAGGACACTTTTCCTGGATAGGACGTGCTCGGTCGGGCACTTTTCACACTTTCTATCCCATATGCGCGGTCTGTGCGCGTCCGTGCACTTTTAACCCTATTCTGTTGGGAATTTGAATAAACGTAAAACATAAAAGTTGTAGCCCTTTGAATTATAATTCCAACTATATATTGTGGAGCCTAAATGGAGTTCTAGTCGAAACGTTATGTACATTTTATTAGATAGTACGCAATATGCCTACTCGATTCTTCGTTCGTTCTAAACTGTCATCCGTTGATCCCCGAACACGATCCCGGACTAATTCCTTGGGCTTTTACTCAGACTTCAAAGCTCCAAATCACTTGATTTTATTTCATAACATCTACATAGCCCGAAATCACTCCTACAAGGCATATAACACCCATTTAGTACAAACGCTAGCGATTAAAGCTCAAACTCAACTAAAGTGCAGTAAATTAGAGTGTACTAAGCGACGAAAATACATAATTATAGCCTATCATCAACACCCCACACTTAAATAATTGCTTGTCCTCGAGAAATCAAACTACACTTTATATAGACACGGCATTTTTTAAAAACTCTCCTAACTCATCACACCAACAATATTTGTAATAGACTAAGGACAAAAGGCAAAACACCTTCACCTCAAGATTTGATTCACAAGTCCCATGCATTATTAAAAACTTACCCACTTACTCTAACATAGAGGTCACTGACATTACCTTTACTTCATGAATCAAGTGCCCTCACACAACAAAGAGAGTAGTTCCACACAATAAAATTTAAGAACACTTAGGAACTCAAGATAGAAAGTATTCACTCACTCTCAGAAACAACATTCATATGCCACAAAAGATGCACCATAGGCTTGTCCGTAGTGTACTACTCTACTAATCGAGCTCATTCAGCCTCGGATCAAGTAGGATTTTATTTGGTTGTAATGTAGGCTACGGGACGGATATGATACATTTAGATATAAGAGTGACTACACCTCCCTAAGCACTTTAATACCTACACTTTAACATTTAAAATCACACACTTATGTGAAACCATAACTCCACCTTCACATCAATATATATTAACTCCATCCTTCTTTAAGCACAATTACACCAAGAGTCACCATTTATGAAGGAATTTTTTTTTCACAGCAATACAACTATTATTTCCTTTTCTTTCTTTTTCAATTCAAGTGGCTCTTACTTTTTTCAAAATAGTGCACTTTTCTCCTTATTTCATTAGTTCAACTCAAAAGCCAAACCAACCACCCCATACATTAACTTTTACAAAGTTCATAACGATTCAAGTGCTCATGAGAGGTTAAAACTTTCAAAGAAATGATTAATTCAAACAAATGGGTAAGGCTTGTAATGTGGTTGCCAAAGAAATAGGATTACAAACTCAAAGGGGTTAACTACGATACATAACAATTAGCCGGGTAAAATATATATATGTCTCAACAAAGAAACGTCTATATCACTTCCAAGACTGAACAAAACTACTATTTCGCTTTGCAAACACACGGGGCAAGTTCTAGACATCAAATGCAACGTACAGAATAACACAAAACCTTACACACGCATGGCACATAACTCATTCAATTTAAGGTATTTCTACAAGAGTCAAAAACTGAGCCTAAGCGTCACATCCAAAGTACACTATTCTCAAGGCATAACAAAGTCAAGATGTATTGCTTCAATTCAAAATACAGTACAATGGCTCTTATTCCTAAAAAATAAAGCTAGTTACACCCGGTTCAAACAAAACCTTTGGAAAAGAATTGTGGCACAAAGAAAAACCAAGGGGTAATTGCTACACTACCTAACAAAAGAATATCTTTTTATCTTTTTTCTTTCGACTTAAATCCCTCAAGAAAATTGTCTAATAGATCCATCGTCGGGAAAAGTCTAATATTTTCTATTTAAAAAATAAAAAGTATTATTCAATTAAAATAACACAATTAAAATAGCATAGAAAGTCACCCAGACAATCTCCTCACCCCTCACTTAAAATTTTACATTGTCCCCAATGCACACCGATAAATACAAGAGGGTAAAAAGAAACTCCCTGGTAAGCCAAAGGCCGAAGCACTAGCAGCTCATGGGGTACTCAGACTTCTCCCAGGTCTGGTCCTTCGTGTGGGTACTTCACACTTAGTTCCCACCATCTGATTTGTTGTTGCATCCTTCCAATGGCTTTGCTTTCCATGCTCCTAGAAAATAAAAAATCGACACTACAAGAATAATATAATAATAAAAAAATAAATAATGAAAAATAAAAATAAAAAAAGAAGTAAAGTTGGGTTGCCTCCCAACAAGCGCTTGATTTAACGTCGCGGCACTACATGAACCGCTTTTTGCCTCCACCTCGAGCTTATGAATTGAACTCCAAGTTTTGAGTCAAGCTTATGATTATGCTCTTGGGGTGGTGGAACGAATCTAACTAGCCCAAGGAAATAATGTAGTATTCTGCACTTCTTAGCCTTTAGATGAGATGTGTAATTCTGACTTTCTGGCAAGTAAAATTCCAGAATGTAGGCATCTTGTTCCTTATTCCTTGACTCCTCAAGTGGCTAGGATGACTTTATTTCTGTATCATCATCCAAACATAATGTGGAAAAATGGTTGGAGTGTGGACCAATGCGCTCAACTACATGAACATTGGGACTGTCTATATCCTCAATACTAATGACATTAGAGTCAGCTAAATATGTATCATCAATGTCCTTGGTTGACTCTAATATCTTTTCTACAACGTCGACATCCTCAAAATCTAGTTCGATTGATTGTTGGTGTTCTACTCTGACCTCCTCCGTTAGCACCTCGATTTCTGCATCTAATACGTGCTCATTTTGGCTACTGTCCACAAAATTGCCTTGCTGAGCATTAAAAGCTTCAATCACTTGACTCACTTGAGCCTCAAAGTTACGAATAGTTGCCTCTTGACTTTCTATCTGCAGTTGTTTCTCATTATTTTGTCCCAGAAGGCACTTTAACATATCTTTGATCTCCTTCAGGTCAGCTTCCCTGGGTTCTTTGTTCCTATTTACTTCACCAGAAAAAGTAGAATCATCATAGTAAGAGATTAAGGGAGGATAAGAAATATACGCCCAACCATAAAAGTGACCATCTTGGCCACCACATATATCACACACATTCCACACATAAGATTGAGTTGGTGCACATAACTCGCTCTCGGGAATATTTTGATAATTTTGCAATGGGTGATTTCCTCCACAATATGCATAAGGAGGATCGAAAGTAGAATTACCAACATTAAAACTCTCATAATTCCAAGATGACATGTCTCTCAAGTCAAAAATAAAAATTAAAAAAAATAATCAAATATAAGGAAAAAAAAATAGAAGTTCAAACTTGCAACCTATAAATGTCTACCCTTACAGCTACACTGTTAGTTCCCCAGCAACGGCACCAAAACTTGATCACGCCCAACTATGCCTTATAAAAAGGACTAAGCAGTCGTTGCAAATATAAACCGGTTTATAAGCCCGGAGTCAAATCCCACAGAGAACTAAGGCTTAGCTACAACTTTTCAATATTGCTAAGAAACACGAGTCCAAACAATTTTCTAATTATAAATATTTGATTTTTATCTTTACTAATTAACTAACAAATATTATAAAGCAGTAAAATAATCAACTAACAAGGATGAAATTCTAAACAAGGCTAAGGAGGTCTAGAGTAATGATTTCCCCAATTGTCGGAATCCTTTCCGCTAAGTTTCGTATAAATTTGCCTAAATTTTCTCTACAGATCATGAGCGTTCTGAGTATCGTAATTATCTCCCGAGTCACTACCATAATTTAGTAGACATATTCTCCCGAACTACGCTAGCTGACACTAAGTTACAGCTCACTCGGATCACACCAAGGTTTTGTTATCCCTAATCTCACATTTAAACCCTTCGTATTGAACTCTCATATACGTTAGGAGTGATGTTGTTCAACAACTACCTAATGCACTCTCTCCCGAGTAATACACACTAAATAGGCACAGTTGATTGAGAGCTCTTCAACCAACCACAATAATAACGTAGTTGAACAAATAGAGAAAATACTACGGTAAATCTATATTAACATAACAGGAAAATCATCCTCCCATAGGTTTCATCAAAACCATAGATAAAAAATTAGCTATTCATAATAGTATGCAAAACTACATTACTAGAATTCATAACCAATAATGTAAATAAGAAGAAGGAAGTGAAAAACTCGTAGAAGAATTTTTCGCCTTGCTCCTAGTGTGTTCTTGCCCCCTTAGGTCCAAAGTGTGTCAATAGTGCTCAAAATCCCATTTTTCATGTATATATACCAAGTAGGGTGGGACCCAAACATTTATACCTTTTCCTACGTGAAAAATGATACTTTTCCAGGACAGGACGTGCGCGGTCGCGCACTTTTCACACTTTCTGCCCTATATGCGCGGCCGTGCACTTTCCGCGCACTTTTCACCCTGTTTTGTTTGGAATTTGAAAAAATGTAAAACATGAAAGTTGTATCCATTTGAATTCTCTTTCCAACCATATATTGTGGAGCCCAAATGGAGTTTTGGTCGAAACGTTATGTGCATTTATTAGACAGTGCGCAATATGCCTACTCGATTCTTCGTTCGTTCTAAACTGTCATCCGTTGATCCCCGAACACGATCCCGGATTAATTTGAGCTTTTACTCAGACTTCAAAGCTTCAAATCACTTGAATTCATTCCATAACATCTACATAACTCGGAATCACTCCTACAAGGCATAAAACACTTAATTAGTGCAAAGCGCTAGCGATTAAAGCTCAAACTCAACTAAAGTGCAGTAAATTAGAATCTGTTAAGCGAATAAAATACAAAATTATAGCCTATTATCAGCACCTACAACATAGTCTCCACTGTCAAAAGTCAAAACTTTTTCTTTTTTTTGGGCCAAATTTCTCTCACCAACATTCAAATAACAAAAAGAAAGAGAAAAGAACTCTGCTCAATAGGATGCAGACCAAAGGTTCCTAGCTGCACTCATGAGTCATGCTTCAGCATGGCATCATCTGTTATCATAAGACCTAGGTGCTAATATTCTCTTTCTTCTTTTTTTTTTCTCTCTTAATATTCTAAGTTGATCTATCGAATACGAATGTTTGTCATGAAAATCTTGATGACAAACATTGACATTCTCATTATGTTGTATTGTTGCCTTACCCTTTTGGCTTTTTTTAAAAAGAATTTTCTATTCTGCAGGCCAGTGCACTTTCTGGTGGGATAGTTTCTTGTCATGCAAATATGAACCTACCCCTCCTTGGTGATGGTTACCGATCGCAATCTGCTAACTTCTCATTTTGGAATCAAATCTGAGAGATTGGTTTTGTATTTTACTTGAATTTTATTTTAGTTATGTGACATTTTCTCGTAGAGATCAGTAAAAATAAAACATAAGATAATTTCAAGAATGTTTTATTCCATTCAAACTTAAGTTAGCACATGCATAGTAGATCATTATAAAATTATCTGCGACACTAAGGATTTCATAATTTTTTGTCTATTTTTTAATTCAAATACATCTAATGAGCTTTTGATGGTTCAAAAATCTCTAAGAAAAAACCAAGAATATTTGGAAAAATTATTTTCGAAGTCGAAGGTCTTGTAGAATAGCCCGACAAATGGACCTTTTAGTGGGGGGGGGGAATGGGTATCAAAGAAATAAGCACACCTTTTTCTTTACTTATAAACCAATGCAATGCATGAATCTAATGTGCACAAACTTAATTTCTATCAACATCAAACTTAACCTTGTCCCAACAAAATGATTATATTATTCATAGTGCGTAGTACTTTTGAAATTCTTAATTATTCAGACATGGTTGCAGGATATTTTTACGGCATTTGTACTCATGTATAAACGACATTTGATTTTTACTTGTAATTAGGGGTGATATGAAACTTTTCAACAACTAGAGCCCCTCTTCGACGAAGTCGATCGTAATCTCAAAAAAATTGTGGTCGATTATATAAATTCTTACTTATCATGTTATTTATATATATAAAAATTCATTTGAAGATATTGTAAAAATTCATCATTATATTAACTAGTTTTACGTTAGGTAACAGCCTAATATCACATGAGATCGGAGAGAACGGATTCCAAAAGAGAAAGGCAGAAGTCCAGAAGAGAAGTTCCTTTCATTAATTACCAGCAGAAATAAAGAATGTGAATGATTCTGTCCACAAAAAGAGTAGACAGTTCAATTTTCTTCTTTTTTCCAACAAGACAATTCGATCAAATCGTGAAAACAAAAGAAGGAACTTCTTTTTTCATTTCCTCCCACATTGTTAAAAAATGAAACAAAAAAATTGGTGGAATACAACCCCACTCGTGCAGTCTTTTCTCGTCAAATAATTCCACAGCAAGATTTATTACCTTTTTCTTGTTTTCTCTCTTTAGTCAATATCAAATTAGGTAAAAAATTGAAAGAAAAGATGTTGAAATACTCTTGTCATTTTGTTACATTTCTTAAAATAAGACAGGGTTAAAGTTTTTTTT